>VMDO01005684.1:0-108866 GCA_007922755.1 Pedetes capensis | reverse complement strand
CAATGTACAATGAAATGCATATATGGAAATGTCACAATGAAATGCATGTCAAAATGAAACAAATTAAGTTGTACATTAAAAATTTCCAGTAAAAAAATAATTGGTGCCTAGTGAATGATCTCAGAGGGCTGGGGTTTAGCTCAGTTTGTAGAGTGCAGCTCTGCACTCTCTGAGGCCCTGATTTGGATCACCAGCACAGCAAAATTGGGAGAAGGATGTGGCAACCCACGCCTGAAGCAATCCTGAAATAGTCATTGGAAACCCTGTGAGTGTGGTTATAAATCGGACCTGATTGGATGGCACCTAACAACAACAGTGAATTATCTGAGTCAATCTAATCTGCAATTGACTTAATCTGGGATTTGTTGTAGCTCTACATATATCCATTTTTCCACTTGTTTTAAATACTTTAAGAGTCAAACCAAGACTTTTCCTTTAACAGGATTAGAATGTGAGCACTTTTGGAATTCTGAAGGTCCCTGCTTTACCTCTAAGAAGCCACCTTTCTAAACTGTGAGAATCTCTTCATTAAGCGCTGTGTGCTACCTGTTCTGGTATCCTTCTCTTTGCTCTGCATTTCTGCCTCCAGTTCTCTTGTCCTTTACATACATCTCCAAACTCTGCTGACGTTCCATCCACCTTCAGAGGGCCACTTCACTAAGAGAAGGTCTAGCACAGATTTTTCTCAGGTCTGCTGTCCTATGTCAGCCTTTGGAGAACAGGTGCAATGCACTTAGCAAACACTCGGAGAGCCTTAGAGAGAGTTACTTCAGCTCACTTGTCTTGCCCTGAACCTTCAGCAAGCTGCATCCATGTGATGAAGAAATCTCACCTCTCAGAACATTCTCTTGTAGGTCTTCTTAGTTTTGCTCAACCCTTGGCATACTACTCTCATATATTCCATGAAGACCTACGAGAAAAAGTTACAATGCAGACTAACATTGTGGCAAAGAATCCTTGGATTTCTAATCCACTATACTTGACTCTACTTGCCCATTTAAAAAGTTTACTGAAATGTGGCTATTTTCTTTTGTTGCTGTTCTTTGTAACCCCTATCTATGGCATATTTCTTTTCTTCCTTGTACACTGCCAGTGATGAAAACAGCAATGAGTTTCTTATAAAGCTTTTTACATTTTGGAATTCAATTCATTTAGGTCTCATTACATCTTCTATTCCCTTGGGTGAAAAACCATACTTTGATTCTGTAGCTTAACTGGCTTGTTATGTAGGGAGGTAGGGATTGTCTCTTGCAACTTTGCATGTTGTAACTGTAGAGGATATTCTCATTTTTTTCTATTCTTGTACTTCCTATAAATGGAGTCATACAGATGACAGCATCTTATTTTCAGCTTCATTTTCTTATTATTGTGAGATTAATGTACTTGTTTCATGTAGTAGCACTACATTCTTTTTATTATTTCATAATATTGTAATATGAGAGGTATCCACTCTGTTCTTTATTAGATGAGTGTTTGGGATGCTTGTACGTTGGGACAATTGTGAGTAAAACTTCATGCAACATTATTTTCATGTTTTTTGAATGTATATACTTGATTATGTTGGAAATGTACCTCTAAGTTGAAATAATGGGTCAAAGCTTTGGCATATAATCAGCTTTCACAGATACTGTCAATTCCCTATTATGCTTTAATCAATATGTACTCTCACTAGTAATGTATGAGAGTTCCAGTTGTTCTACATCCTAAACAATGCTTAGTATTTTTGGTTGCATATTTATTTTTTAAATTTTAGTGGAATGTATCAGTATCTCACAGTAACTGAAATTTTCATTTCCCTAGTGGATAATAATGTTAAGCCTCTTTTCAGATATGTAGTAGCTACTTTGAAAATCTTCTTTTGTTAAATTTTTACTCAGGACTTTTGTCCATTTTATAAACAAGGTTGATTTTTGTATACTTGGTGACTTAAAGAAGCTCATTGTATGTAATTAGAAATAATAGTCTTCAGATATTCATATAAAATGTCTTTTTCAATTTCTGATATGCCTTTTCACTCTTTTCATGATGGTGTTCTATTTTATCTACCTTTATTTTCTTTAGAGAACCTACACAATGCTTTCTTTCTTTGGAATACTTCTAACATTTTATACCTCTAAATACTTTAACATGTACTTTCATTATCATATTAATAGTCTGTAAGTTACATGTTGATAAACTAAGATTCTTAAGGAAATAACATCCCCAGGATCACACACTAGTTGATAATGAAGCAAACTTCACACCAATACCCTTTGATTCTGCTGATATTTTTATGTGCATTAACAATTGCTTGTAAACAAACAAATTAAGCACATCTTCTGATGTATGGTTTTTCTAAGACTGTTCTACAATTTTCTTTTTCAAGATTCAGCCTACTCAATGTTTTAGATGATTCTAATTATTTTTCCAGGCTGAGATTTGGCTCAGTGGGTAGAGCACTGCGCTGCAGTCTCTGAGGCCCTGAGTTCAATTCCCAGCACCGAAAAAATGGGAGCAGGGCCTGGCAATCCACTCCCAAGGCAATCCCGAAACAGTCAGCCATTGAAAACCCTATGAGGGTCGCTATGAGTCAGATACCGACTTGACGGCACCTAACAACAACAACAATTATTTTTCCATAAATGATCTACTGGTTACAAAAGCTTCAGCAAGTCTGAAGCTCTTTATCCTTACCCAACAAAGCTTTAGAACAGACTTCTTAAGGGAGCTGCTTTTTTAAGAATTGGCAACTCATGCCTCCAAAAATCACATGTATTTTATTATTATTATTTTTTTGGCTCTCAATTCTGATATTTTAAATGTAGTCAGTTATAAAGGAAAGAAGATGAGAGTAGAGCAAGAGATCATAGAAACGCTCTACTTCAAAGAGGAAACCATAATCTGATATAGTATTAAACGAACACTGGTTACTAGAAAAATAAATTACAGTGTGATATTTCAAATAACTTGGCAGATGCTATTTTAAATGACACTATGAAATCCATATTTCATATGAAAAATATAAGTGATATATAATTAAAATAGTAGGTATTCCTATTTCAAAAATGAAATGTTGAAACTTTACTATTTTGGTTAACTAGAAACATACAGAGCTTTCTAGCACCATTTAAAACACATTTTGAGTATCATTTTATACCCTAGGTTAGTAGCCACTAGAGGCTGATGTTTTCAAACAAATTTATACTACAGTGAATTTAAATCAATGCCTTGAAAATAATCAATATGGCCATATTACAGGGATCCTATTTGTCATTCCTTGGAAATCACATCTTTCATATTAGTTATAAAATTTTTAGCTGGGGAAGTATAAACTTCAACAGAATTACTATTTCCAGTCATCTATTCTTGAAATATTGGTTGATCTTTTTCAGCATCTCTCTCTATAGTCTGATATCTAATCAATTTTCAAATCCTCTCGATCTGGCAGTAGTACTGAAGGAAAGGGAGATTTATCACTTGTTCTTCATTTCTTCAAATTACTTCTGTTATTTTAAAGATGGTATCATCATTGTTTCCTTCAGCATTTTCAAGAAGTCTATCCAGATTTCCATTTCTTCCAGCTTTCCTTAGTCAAATCCATTTTATGTTATGTGGTTAATTTTTCAACATCAATGACAGATTACATTTCAGCTTTATCCAAAGTCTCCCAATGGTTTCTACTTTATTTATATAATATATCCAAATGATTTAGCCAGACATTCAAGAAGTTACCTTCTTCAAACTGCTTTTTGCCATCATTCTTTTCATCAACTTTATATTCAACTCCCCTAAGTCTTTAAAACCTTCACACATTGTGTATTGGAGTCTTCCAATACACCATTGTGTATTGGAGTCTTCTACCACAATGATTTTAAACAGCCCACCTTGGAAACAACTGAAATACTAACCACTTTTTAATATGGAATCTTGGAAAATATTGAATTACATATCTCCTTAAAAAGAATTTTGTTGTTTTTGCTCACAGGAATGGAGGGACCTCCATTTGCTGATGTGGCACCATTCAAAATGAGAAAGAACCACAGTAAATATCCATTAATAATTGGGACATGGAATGTACATGGTATGAATCTAGGAAAAGTAGAAATCTTCAAAAGGGAATCAAAACACATAAACACCAACATTCCAGGCATCAGTGAGCTAAAATGGGTTGGAATGGGCCATTTTGAATCAGATAATCATGTAGTGTACTATGCTGGGAATGACAGCTTAAAGAGAAATGAGGTTGCATTCATCATCATCATGAAAAAATAGACAAAGAATTTTAGGTATTTTTAATACTCTCTCTCTCTCTCTCTCTCTCTCTCTCTCTCTCTCATATAAACCCTATGACTATCTAGAACTATGGGAGATTATTTCTGCTCTGAAAATTTTTAGTTGATAGTAGAACGCTACAGCTATGTATTTATGTCTTAATTTGTCTACGGCCTGAGGAATCAATTTCTTGCACCTCTCTAAGCTGTCCTCTTTAAGAAAAGGTGTTGTTTTCTGGCCAAAAGAGTACATGTTATGATTCAATTAAAGATATCATATGCACATGAAGAATTAAATATTAACAAAAGTGAGAAATAGGCATAATGGGTTCATTTCTATATTTTAATCTTTATTCTCATGTGCAAATTTATATTTGTTCAGTGCATTTATTTTTTATGTTTTTTGAGTTTCTGTTGTTATAATAAAATACTTTAAGCCAGGAACTTTATAAAGAAAAGAGGTGTGTTTAGCTCATGGTTTTCTGTCTAGGCAGACTTTTTGTTGCTGTGACAAAATATGTGCCAGGAAAATGTAAAAGGAGGAAGGATCTATTTTAGTTCACAGTTTCAGAGACTTCAGTCCATAGTCCTTGGTTCCATGGATTCTAGAACCACACTGAGGCAGAACATCATGGTAGTGAGAGAAGGTTGTTCACTTCATGGTTGAAAGGAAGAAGAAAAAAGGAACATGGGAAGAGGACAGGGAAGATACAGTCCTCGAGGACATGCCAACACCTACCTACTTCCTCCAGTTAGGCACTACCTGCTAAAAGTTCTCACCACCTCTCAAAATAGCAGCACTGGGGACCAAGTGCTCCAAACATGAGCCTGTGGGGAATATTTTGTATTCAAATCATGGTTGAGGGAAAACCGCAAGAGCTACAGTATCCCACCTCTTAGAATTTCCATCACTTCCTAACACTACCACATTAAGGACCAAGCTTCCAGCTCATGAACTCTTGGGGAATATCCAGCATTCGCACATATTTATTAGGATTTTTTTAAGTTAATGTACAACTTAGTGCACTTCATATTAATGTTTCCTATACATAGCTCATGTTTATCACTCTCCATTACCCTAACACTTCCATATGGCACAGGAAGACAAATCCTTCATAAAACAAAATATCAATGAGCGTATATCCTGTAAATTATTCTGGTATCTATTAAATGTTAATTTTCTTTTCATGAAAGGTTTTAAATGATGGCCCATTGTTAAGAATGGGGTTCAGTGTTGTTGAAGACCTCATTTAACCAGAAGCCTTGGGACCAATATTCCATATGATTGAATTGTTTGGATAATTCAAATTTATCCTCTAATTTTTTCTTTTTGCAAAACCCTTTTGAAAATGGATAACACTGTTGCTATCAGAGGCATAGGGCAATAGCCTATTATCTGTATTGACCGATTATCATTTTGATTATCCATTATACAATCATATAACAATATAGTTTATCAATTCTGGCCTTAGAATTCTTCTTTAATGTTGGGTATGTAGTTGGCATTTCTTTAATAATAATTTTGCTTCTCACTACACATATTTATTTTGTTGTCATTTTCTTCTTTTTTGTTTTTATTTTTTGTGAGCTGATAAAGAGATAGTCAAGTAAATCAATAATTATATGTTATGTATAAAGGAAAAATAGTTTTATAAGGAAGTTCATGCTTAAAACTGTAATGTACATCATTTTGTTTAGTAACTGGAGTAAATGTGAATGGTAGATTTTCTGGTCTACACTGTAGAAATAAATACATGGGAGTTCAGAAAATTAGATTACATTTCATAAGTCCATTTATCCAGTACGTTGCAACCAGTTGAATTTGAATCCAAACCTTTGACTTTCCATGGACAATATATTTTCCATTACAACACAATTGTCAGTAATTTTCAGTGATTACTTTATCTTTCCCTGCTTTATTTCTTTTTCTTTTCTTTGTTCTTTTTTTTTTCTTTTAACTTGAATTGTAAGACATTGGGGTAGGGACAAAGTATCCTGAGGGAAAATTACTAACTAGATATGTAGTTACTGTGCTGTGCCACTTAATGAAAATTACAATTTACTAGATGTAGTGGCACATACCTCTAATTTCAGCACTAAGGAAGCTGAATCAGAAGGATCACAAGTTTGAGACTAGCCTGGTCTACACAAAGACACTCTGTCTAAAAAAATAGAAAGAAAGAAAGAAAAGGAAAGAGAAAGAAAGAAAGAGAAAGAAAAAAGAAATGAAAAGAAAGAAAGATAGAAAGGAAATAAAATACAGAAAGAAAAAAGAAAGAAAGGTACCAGTTTAGCTCTACTCACTGGGAAATGCCTGCAGCTGTACCACTGTGGCATCCAATCCCATCAGATCTTGAAGCTAAGCAGGGCCAGGCCTGGTTAGTACTTGCATGGGAGACCACTGGGAATATCAGGTGCTGTAGGCTTGGGAGAAGGACCAGGGAACCTACTCCCCCCGCACCCCCACTGCAAAAAAAAAAAAAAGTCAGTCATTGAAAACTTTATGAATAGCAGAGAAGTGCTGACAATAGTGTTTCTGTTGTACATAGGGTGGCTATGTGTCAGACACCAACTGGATGGTACCTAACAACAACACTGTGAAATGATCCTGAACATCTTACTATTAGACATAATCAATTCCCAAAAGACATGAAATATGGCTGCCAATATAGACTTATTATAGACTAAGTCTTACCAACGTGGCATCCCATTTCATCTGATTTTGGAAGCTAAGCAAGGTGGTACCTAGTTAGTCTGTGGGAATAGTGGGTGCTACAGGCTTGGGAGAAGGACAACTCCCTAAACAATCAGCCATTATAAACTCTACAAAGAGCAAAGAAGCACTGACCTAGTGCCAGGCATGGCACAGTGTTGAGTGGTGTTTCATTCTGTTGTATGTAGGGTTGCCAAGAGTCAGGCCCTACTCAACGGCACCTAACAAGAAGTCTTCCAGTATCATATACATGGGGACACAAAAAATTCCTTTCTATTTCCCTCTTTCTCTTCCTCCCTGCCCCCCTCCCATCTCTCTTGGTACTTGGGGGTTGAATCCAGATCCTGAAACATCCTTTGTAAGTGCTCTACAACTAGGCTGCACCTCCAGCCCATTTTTAAATCTTTTAGCTTGAGACAGGGTCTCCCTAAGTTATGCAGACTGCCTCTGGCCTTGAACCTGTGATCTTCCTGCCTCCACCTCCTGAATGACTGGGATTATAAGCATGAGCCACCATGCCTAGCCACAATAAATTCTTTTCACTAAATAATTATTGAAAACCACAAAAACTAAATAAGATTGTGTGCTTGGCACAGCATTGGGGAGTGTTTCGTTCTGTTGTACATAGGGTTAGTATGAGTCAGACTCAACTCCATGGCACCTAACAACAAAAACAACAACAACAACAACAACTTAAGCCCAAATTGAGTCAACATGGCCAGACTTTAGGTTTGAGGGCCTAAAAACTGAAGGTAGAATCACTCTTCTACCTTATCGACCCTCATCTCACTTTGTAGGAGAGCAACAGAAGGAAGAGATGAGGAAAATGGGAGAGTTGGCCTAGGTTCTTCCTCCCCACTGGAAATGGATTTAATGTTCCCAAAAGCAAAATGTTAGTCTTGAAGCTAAAGGATCTGCCTTCAGAAACCATTTTATATCTCTGAGTACAAAGACTTTTATTTCCCAGTCCAGATGACAAAGAGCAATCTGCTCATTTGAACGTAGGCATTCTTTTTCTTAAATGTTGCTGTTGTTAGGTGCCGTCAAGTTATTTCCAACTCATAGTGACCCTCATAGGGTTTTTTTTTAAATCTCCCTTTGTTAGTAAATGGTGATATGGTACAGAGTAATATAGCATTGGTTTTTTCCATTATGCATCCTTTACATCCCTTCTGGCAACACTTTCATCAACCCACAAAGTTTATGGAGCCTTATGGCTAATATGTAGTAAAACTCAAATGCATATTTGGGTTATATTCCCCTATTTTTCCAATGTGCTCATGAAATTGTGCTGTTTACATTGAAATCATCCTCTCCTCCTTTAACCCTCCACATTGACCCTCCTCCCCATCCCACCTTTTGCAATCGTTGCTTCCTTCTGCTAGTTCCTCCCTCCTTCTTTCTACTTTTTATATTGTCCCTTCCTTGCTAAGTGTGGTTGTGCAATTTTTATATATCAATTTATGTATTGAAGTTTTCAATAGCTGATTTTTTCAAGATTTTTTTCAGGAGTGGACTGCCACATCCTTCACCCATTTTTGCAATGCTGGGGATCAAACCGAGATCCTCAGAAAGTTTGGAGCTGCACTCTACTAACTGAGCTGAACCCTAGGACTTTAATGGAGTGCCCCAAATAATTATAGCATTGAGAAGGTAGGAGGGTTCTCAAGGAAGACTCTTTCTCATAATGGCTTCCTGGTCAACAGAAACTGACATAAAAATGGGTTGTTTAGTGTAAAAGAAAAAATAGAGACTTAAAATTCATTATCTCACAATGACATTGGTTGACTCCATTTGTCAGGCAAAAGAGTGAGATTTATTTAAGGGAATGAAGGTCACACACGGGCATGCTTTGTGTAGAAAATGAAGGTAAAACTCAGGTCAGGAAGAAGAGGATGTGTATGGAAAGAGAACTTGGATTTTGGTTTACTGCTAAATATGGGACCTAATTAATAGCCATACTTTGGAAAGTACTGACAATATTTTTCAGCAGTACAAATGTGGGTAGAAATAGGCATAAGTAAGCCCACTGGATATTGTGGAATATTTTTACTATATTAAGATAGGGTTTTTGAAGGGTTTAAAAAATAGCCCAAGTTTGTTAGATTCCCTATTATGAGGAAAATTCAAGTTAAATGAGAGGAGACCATGTTACTCAATTTCTAAATGTCTATTTTATTCCCTGCTTGAGAATTAATCTTCAGTCTGAACCAAATACATTGGATATCTGAAAGATGAATTTTGCCTACAATATGTAAGACCGTAATAGCTAGAGAGCTTAATAGATTTAGATTACCAGTTCTATAAAATTATTAAATAATTTATCAAGAAAGCACCAAAAATTAGATATATGTCGGGAAATCAGTCTTATCCAAGATATTTTATGTTTAAATATACTAACCATGAGCCATCTCCTAGAAATCACAGAGTACTCAAATAGAGAATGGCTTTAAATCTCATGTCTGACCTCATCTTAGAGACAAGGACACTAAGCCAAAGGAGGGGAAATTAATTTGGCATAAGTTTGTCCTAAACAGAAGTATCAAGGTCTTTTGACTCTGATCAATGTTTTCCTCCCATTCTTTGTCACATTCTTGTTTTTAGGAGATAATCTTAAGCTCTCCTATCAGAAGGTAAAATATACTAACTCTTAAAACAAACTGTAATCATATTGATTCTGGAGTAGGGTAGCTCATCATTATGAAGAGATTTTAATCTGGTAGAGTCGCATCTCATGGATGCTCTAACTTTGACTTCAGCAGAAAATAATTTATCTATCACTGAACCAAATAGTAAATAAAATAATGGAGTCTGAAAAATCAGATTACTTTTTAACTTTATAATACAGAGTAAGAAATAACATGTTAGAACTGTAGAATTTTATGTTACATCCCATAAAATGACAAAACAGGAAAGCAGTTTGCTAGAGAAGAGCTATTAAGTAGATAACAAGCATTTGTGACTACGAGCAAAAAAGTGCTTAGTACCAGATTTCCTTTTTCTCAAAAAATGATATATTTCTTTGCTGTTTTCATAGTAATATATTTCAGTATCTGTATTTCTCCAGGAAGGTTTTATGCAAAATAAGTTGCTCAATATAAATGCTTTTTAATAGGCTATCGCTCATAAAGCAATCACTTACCTGGGTACACCAACAAAGGGAATATAAAGTTATATAGTAAAACCTTCTGGTTGGACTAGTTATCAAAGAGCATAGTTTATGGTTTTGAGAATGTAAAATGAATTTAAAGTTTGAAGTGTCAAAAAAGGTAGCTTGTACCTGCATATTTTATGCCCAATGAACTGATAACATGTTTCTATTTTTGGTAAAAGTCTGGAATAAAGCTTAATTTGTATTACAAGAAGCTATCTTACCTGTACAAAAAAAACTTATTTAATTTAGAAACTTGATTTTTGATGTAATAATTTTATTGAAATATTTCACAGCTTAAATTTTATTGATCAAATGTATATTATGCATCTGTTATGTTCTCTCATGGCTATAGGGGCCACGGGGAATCCAATCATGGTGACTGTCCCTGTGGGGTTTAATAGCTCTGGGGAAATCACATACTCACAAGATTGACACAAGAGCTGATTTGTGCAAACAGAAGCACAAATGGATATCTATTTTGACAAAGTTGAAGGACAAAGAAAGGCCAATCTCAGGTTGGGTGCTTTGGAAAGGTTTTCAAGAAATATGTTGTTGTTAGGGGCCATCTAGTCAGGTCCGTCTCATAGGGACCCTCAGAGATTTTCAATGGCTAATTGTTTTGGGATTGTTTTTAAGAGTGGATTGCCTTATCCTTTTCCCATTTTTGTGGTGCTAATGATCCAGTCCAGGGCCTCAGAGAACACAGAGCAGGCACTTTACCAACTGAGCTAAACCCCATCCCTAAAGGGAGATAGGGTTTAGGAAACTAGCAATGAGTTAAGAGATGAGCAGCATATTCAAGAGAGGCTGTAGGTTGGGCAGAAATGGAGTGATAGAAGGAAAGGAAGCTTCTTTTTGGGCTTCATTTGCTGTCACTGTCAACCAAGTGAGTTCATTGCACGGCTGTTGTGAAAGCTTCCAGGAACAACTCATGGACAGCTCTTCTACCTGTAAATCAAAGACAGAAGCACTGAGCAGGCTTGCTGGTTAGTCTTGTAGCTAATTAGTTATAGAGACTCATCTGCATCACCAGGTTCCTTATCATCCTCTATCTTCCCCAGGCAGACTTCATCTAAACTCTTTATACTCCAGTTTCCTGCTATGTCAAATTTGTCTCCATTCCTCACCCTGCTGGGTAGGTCTTTCTTGAGGTCTTGTGTTCATACTTCTCACAAGCTACCTTGCACAGAAATATTCTTTGTTCCTTTTTGATTTAGGCAATTACTACTTATCATGCCAAGTTCATGTCAAATGATACCCTTTAGTTAAGGATGTCCCAAGGGCAAATAGTTAGAATATGTGTCTTAGAATATTCCCTATCACATATCTCTATAGCATATGTGTTTCTTCTACTTCAGTAAGAGATTCAGTAAGACGGTATATCTGAGTGAGATCTTAAGATTGAGCCCCACAGAACATGTTGTGAAATTGACTTACATATATAATGGAACCTGTCTGTTTCATCAATACATGAGGAAATCCAGGAGAACAAAGCCTTCCACATATCTCTGTGGCTAGGACCTATCCTACATTAGTCTAGTTACATGCTGGCTAAATAAATGATTGAAAAAAGGAGAATGAACCTGATGTCCATTCTTATTTGATTCCATATTACATCTTCTTGTTGTTGTTGTTGTTGTTAGGTGCCATCGAGTCAGTATCCTAATCATGGTGACCCTACATACAACAGGCAAAACACTATTGTCAGTGCTTCTCCGCTGTTCATAGGGTTTTCAATGGTGGATTGATTTTTGGGAGTGGCTTGCCAGGTCCTTCTCCCAATATTACATCTTAGAAATATTTTATCCTCACAAATAGCCTATTATGGTGTCAGTTGGTACTTAAACAACTTCTAAGTATACAGGATCTAAAGATAATTCCATCACAAGTAAGAGAACAAATACTATCGTTTAGTCTTTCAGGCCTCTATACAGGCAACCATGTATACTAGTACATATACTAGTACAAAAGAATTAACTTTTACTTCAGTCAATCTTCTCAATGAAGGATGTTTTCCTTTGCCACTGCAGTATTCATCACTTCTGTTAAGTAAGAATTGTAGGAGGTCATTGTTTTTGGCAAAGCTCCTACCCCAGGTTCCAATGGACCAGACTAAAAAGAAGTATTGAGTAACTCATGCTGAAGTCCCATATCATCAAGCTAAAACTAAGCTGTTTCTCTATCTGAGAAATTAAGATTAAAGATTTAACAGCCAAATTTTACAAAAGGCCAGTTGAAATTGGCACATAACAGAATTGCCTCTGCATTAATCCACATTTAAAGAAGATACTCTGAAGAAGGTATTGAGGTTAACCCATCTATTCTTTTATTCTATACTTCTGTCTCCACCTTACAAGGAAAGTGACTTTTAAATGACCAATCTACTTTTTGTTGTTTTGTTATCTGTTCTAAAATCAGCTCTACTCTGTTTTTAAAACCAACTTTCTCTGCTTAGCTCATTGGAACACCTATTCTATTTTATAGAACCAATTGTTGTTTGATGGTAGAATAAAAAATAATGCCAATTTAGATCTTTAATTTTGTTATAGTTTTATCCATTGATACTTCTTATGACAAAGAATGCACACACTCCCACCCATACCCACTTAAAACAGAGCAATATCCTACCTTCCTGTTTGGGAAGGAAATCAGAGAAGACATTTATTGTTGTTCTTACTGTTGTTAACAAAGAGTAGAAAGGCTGTGATTATAAGATTGTGTGGGTCAAGAAGTAAGTTATAATGACATGCTTAAAATATTTGCTTATTCCTTTCAGAAATGGTTCACAAACAAATCCATATGTTTCAGTTTTGTGTAAAATATAGGCTTTTTTTTTTTCTTGTCTGATGTGGAAAAATTTTCAGTACTAAGAAACTATCCATGGAAAAGGAATCAAATACTGTGCATGCTCAAGAATGTGCCCACTAATAAAGTACATTTCTACATAAATATTATTGGCTCCCCAATAAAATCCTCACAATTCCTTTGGAGACAACAACATTTGTTTGGAAATAACTCCAGTGCTCTCTTACTTATTGCAGGTAATACATTTTTCTCCATGCTTATTTTGGCTTTGCATTCCCCAAGATGTGAGCCCATTTGCATTTGGTTACAAAAAATTATAAGATTTAGAAATGGAAGATCTGGAGAACCAAGTCTCACAATCTAAACTCTGTTGGTGCACAATAAAAAGGACCTCAAGTTAGGACCACAAATGGGACTGATTTGTTGTTGTTGTTAGGTTCTGAGGAGTCAGGTCTGATTCATAGGGACCAGATGTACAACAGAACAAAATGCTAACACAGTACTGCATATGAAATCTTTTAAGTGTGAGCCCATTGTTGCAGTCACTGTTTCTTCTCATTTTGAGTCATGCCACATCAGCAAATGGAGGTCCCAGGGCTTCTACTCCATTCCTATCATTAAGATCAATTTTATTTTGAGGAGGCAACTCTTCCTCAGTTGTTTCTTGAATGCCTTCCAGCCTGGGAGGCTCATTTTTCTGGAACTATATTTCATAGTACTTATCTGCTATTCATAGGATTTTCAATGGCTAATTGTTTCAAGAGTAGGCTGCCATGTCCTTCCCCTTGTTGTTGTTAGATGCCGTCAAGTCCAGTCCGACTCATAGCGACCCTCATAGGGTTTTCAATGGCTGACTGTTTCGGGATTGCCTTGGGAGTGGATTGCCATGTCCTTCTCCCATGTCCTTCCCCTTAGTCTGTCTTAATCTGGAAGCTCAGCTGAAAGCTGTCTACCAGGGGTGGCTCTGTTGGTATCTAAAATACTGGTGGCACAGCTTTCAGCATTGCAGCAACACACAAACCCCAACAGCACAACAAACTGAGAGACAGGTTGGAGGGGAGAGATAATTTAGGAGTAAATACAGTACAGTAGTTGAAGCTTTAGATAACAGATAATAAGCTACTGGGCACATTTATCCACTGCCCCCTTTTCCAAATTTTCATTTTTTTTTTTTTTTTACAATAAGAGTCCATTTCTGGTAGCAAAGTGATCTTTCTTCTGTGCCTACTTTGTGGAAGATAATCATGAAACAAAGAACTCTCCCTTTGTACACACGCCCTATGATTCTCCTTTTGCTGATCCATTTAAGAACAATATGTCTCTGCTATATATTTTAAAGTGACGTATGTGAGTTAGAATATAGAATCAGAGTACTTTTAGAGGTCACATTTTATATCACCTGCTGTGTAATAAAAAATTTGGCTAGCCTTTGCTGCCACTTCCTAGGAGATAAATTAATTCTGTCTAAATCTTTCAAATTTCCCCACTATATTTTCAGTTAATAATGGGCCCCTGGGGGTACTCCTGCTAACTAGTGCTAATTAGTATCATACAGTGGTCCTCTAGATAGTTTATGCTAAGGAGATGGCTCAGAATGAGGATTGGCTACAGCAGAAAGATTGCCCAGGTGATTATGAGGTTGGAACTTTCAGTATGTGATATCAGTCTGGACCCATGGGGAGAAGGGGCTAGAGGTTGGGTTTGATTGTGTGGCTTATGATTAAATCAATCACACATAAAAAAAATCCCAGTAAAACTTTGGACACTAAAGCTCAGATGAGTGGACTTGGTTAAAAATACTCTGTGCTTCTTTACACGGTGGTGATGAGCTGGGAGGGTTACGAATCTCTAGGGACAAGGAAGCTTTGCCCTTGAGAACTTCCTAGGCCTTGACTTGTACATGTCACTCTTTGGCTAATGGTCATTTGTATCTTCCTTGATATCATAAAATGGTCATTATAAAAATAGTCCTTTTCTGAATACAGAGAATCTATGTAGTCTGTTATCAAACCAGAGGCGGTGGACATCACTGAACTTGTAGCAGTTGGTTAGAAGTGAGGTTATTCTGAGGGCCCCTGAACTTGTGTCTGTGTCTGAAGTGAGGGAAGTCTTACAGCAAATTGTCCCATTAGCCTGTGAGGTTTGGCTGAACCAAGTGTTTGGTATCAGAGCTCAGGGTTCCTACCTTATTTGCCATGAGGAATAGCTTAGTGATTTTTCCTAGTGTCATAATGTGTTAACAGAAAACCTGGGTGTGAGTCATGTCTCATCTCTCTCATCTTCATGTTACACCATAGTAGCTATGAATGTAGATTCTCATCTGCATGCCCACAACCGAATTGTGATACAGAAGAAACCATAGCAGCAAAGGAATGAGGCTGTAGTGTGAGCAAATCCCACAGCTTGTAGCTATAGTTTATAGAAGGTTTACTAGTAATGGATATTTGGTAAGCACTTTGTAGCCATGATCTTATTTAATCTTCATGATGACTCTTTAAATATCTTCATTTACCATATGAAGAGATCTGGTCTCATGGAATCTGAACAATTTGCTGCAGGAAGCAAGGATAAGAAGTTATAGTGCCAATATGTTGGGGAGGGAATAGAGCCTCTTAAGAAAACAGATTCTGAATGGTAGTGGCACAGGCCTTTAATCCCAGAACTCATGAGGCTGAGGTAGAAGGATGGCAAGTTCGTGGCCAGCCTGGGCTATATAAATAAATAAATATAAATAAATAAAATAATTTATAAAATTTATAATTTATAATGTTTATAATATATACAATAAATAAAACAGCAAACCAAGAAATATAATTAATAAATAAATAATTAGAATTCTGGAGGCTGTCACCATTGGTTCCTAAGATGGCTTCATCTAAATTGTGAAATGTTTCACAAGTTATCATTCAATCTTTTCTATAGAGAAATATCAACTTTTAAAAAAAAGACTGTTTAAAAGAGAATTGGTGCATGAAAACAATGCTAGCTCTCTCTCCCCTATTTTTCCACTTTAGTTTTTCATATTTGTGTTTAAGAAACAAAAGTTAAAGATATAATTTACATACAATTTTTATTTTCATAGTTATGGAAATTTTAAGAAGAATAGTCAAGGAAATGATATCCTACTCAAAGTTAGCCCTTGAAATAAACATGATATTGAGGCAGGATAGAAAGACAGGGAAATTTTGGGGCCATGGAAAGGGAAAGAACTTTCACCCCAGGATCTGGTTTAAATCTCACTAGGTAAGAGTCGAGAACTTTGACACAACTACTGAGAAGACTGCTGTGAGGGCTGCCAGCAGAGACTTTGTTTTGATACACATTTTAAATACTGAAAATGTTAAAATGACAATAAGGGAGGCTCGGGGTCAAAATATATGTAGCATCCAGGCATGGTGGCTCATGCCTGTAATCCCATCTACTCAAGAGGTGGAAGCAGGAGGATCACAAGTTCGAGACCAGAGGCAGTCTGCATAATTTAATGAGACCCTGTCTTAAAAAGTAAAAAATATATATATGTATATGTATATGTACACGTATATATATGTATATATGTATATATACGTATATATGTGTATATACACACAAACAGGAACACACACACACACACACACACACACATGCATATGTAGCCTTTAAGTTTTGCCTTCTTCTCTGCAATTCTGTGCTTTGAGACATGTTGGGGAACTCCTTTGTGATTTTTTTTTCTTTTTGCGGTACTGGGATTTGAACCCAGGGCTTCGTGCTTACATCCTTTGTAAGTGCTGGACCACTGAGCTGCAACTTCAGCCCATTTTTTTACTTTTTGAGACAGGATCTCACTAAGTTACTCAGACTGCCTCTGGTCTCGAACTTGTGATCCTCCTGCCTCCACCTCCCAAATCACTGGGATTACAGGCGTGCACCACCACACCCAGCTCTTTTCTTAAACCAATACAATGTATAATCTCATTTTACTAAATGGAGCTTTCTCCAATAGAAAAACCTGAATGATGGAATTTCTTCCTTTGATCTTATTGGTACATCCCCAGCCTATGACAGGCCAGCTCTCTTTTTGGCTTCCTCCTCTTCTCCCTCTTGGTGAGTTCTCGTGAATGCCTATCTGTCTCTTGACTGCTCACATGCATCCTACACTGTGGGCTTAATAAACCCTATAACTTTATTTCACTTTCTCTAGCTCATCCTGAGATTCTTTTGTACAATGAAGCCAAGAACTTGGCTTAAGCTGAGTTGAGGTTCCAATGAGGGGTACTCCTCAGGCTAAGGTAAGCTGGAACACTCTGCGTTACCACTAGTGACAGTATGGCCATAAGAATATTCCTCACACATTTTTGGAGTCAACCTTTTCATCTGTTCAATGAATACAGTAATGGTACTTGCTTCATAACACTGTTGTAAAATACAACTCCTTAGCTCACTGCCCTGCCTGTACCACTGTGGCATCAGATCCCATCAGATTACAGAAGTTAAGCATGGTCTGGCCTGATTAGTATTGGATGGGAGACCACCTGGGAATACCAGGTGCTATAGGTTTGAGAGGACCTGGCAGCCCACTCCCAAAAATCAGCCAGCCATTGAAAACCCTACAAATAGCAGAGAAGCACTGACAATATTGTTTTGCCTGTTGTATATAAGGTCAACTATGAGTTGGACACTGACTTGATGGGGCCTAAAAACACACGCACATTGCCCAGCATGTGGCACATAATTAATAATAATTTCTATTTGAACTTGAATTATGAGTAATTGTTATAAATAACAGCCAAGTGAATCACCTGCTTCTGCTTAGCAAAATACATCCTGGGGGAATCAAATCAAAATATAAGAGAATGAAATGAAGAGGGTTTAGAATGATGCTCAGCAATTTTCAAGCTAGGCTTTGTGTGTTTTTATTACATTTTTGCCCCCATATAGTCCTTTTTCTCTCTCAGGATTGTGGCACCAACAAGCCCAAGCAACAGTTGAGCAGTGAAGGAGATTTTTATTCTTGGCCTAGAGCAGGAGATTCTTTCCTTCCTCCTGTCAACTTTCTTCCTCTGTCCATCCTCTAAATGACTCACTGTGAATGTCCTCACGGGCTCCACATGCTGGTTTTCTTCTCTTCTCCCTCCATGCTCTTGCTTGGTGAGTATACCCTTCAACTCCCATGTCAGTTATGATGGACCCAAAATTAAGTCCCTCTCTCAGACCTTTCCTGAG
Organism: Pedetes capensis; assembly: GCA_007922755.1. Taxonomy (NCBI): domain Eukaryota; kingdom Metazoa; phylum Chordata; class Mammalia; order Rodentia; family Pedetidae; genus Pedetes; species Pedetes capensis. The sequence goes on along the minus strand of VMDO01005684.1, from coordinate 90,745 downwards.
CCTTAAATCTGATTACTCACCTGAGCACTTGATATTGTCACCGTATTGTATCACATCTGTTCCAAACTGAAATGCTCAACTTTGCTCCTTCTTATATTCCTCTATCCCATACCTTAGAAAAGAGAATGACTTTTTGAGGGTGAGCACAGTTCTATGCACAGTAAACAGGAGTTTCTTAGAGCTCAATGAAATGAGATGGTTTATAGAAACTCTTATGGTTTGAATGTGTCCCCTTAAAGTTCATGTGTTGGAAAGTCAATTCTCAATGGTAGAGTTTTGGGAGGTAAAGCCTAATAAGAAGTGATTACATCATAAAGGTCTACAGTCATACCACCCTCGCACCTAATTTTGTCTGATCTCAGAAGCTAAGCGGGATCGGAACTGATTAGTACTTGGATGGGAGACCACATGAGAATACTGGGTGCTATAGGCTTGGGAGAAGAATCCAGCAGCCTACTCCCAAAACAATTACCCATAAAAAAACCCATGAATAGCACAGACACACTGACATAGTGCCAGGCATGGCACAGTGTCAGGGAGTGTTTCTTCTGTTGTACATAGGGTCGCTGTGAGTTGGACCCAACTGGATGGCACCTAACAACAACAATAAGAAGTCATGAACATTTAAGGGAATGGCGTAGTTATCTTTTAGTTAAAATAAGAGATTTTTTAGCCAAGAATAGGAGAAGTGGGAGATAAGCTTGAAGATCAACTTCCTAGGACCTGTGGGGATTGAGAGGTTATAACAGAGCAAAAGAAATGAGGAGGAAAGACAGGTTACTAAAGTGGAAGAATATTCATGTATTTTCTGGGAATGAGTTCAGATTTTCTGGGATTTTGGTACCACCTCTTTTCACATTTTTTATGATTCTTCCCAGTTGTTACCATAGCTGGTTAACTGTCATGGGCCTGGAGGGAGAATTTAGCAACAGGATTATAAGGAAGATGGAGAGTGTCTAGAGGTCATGGTGGCAGCCATCTTAGACCTAACCAGTTTCACTCAGCCCATCTGAAGAGGGATGTCTGACCTTCATGCAGCCTGTCCTCAAAGACAAACAAGATTATGGTGGGATAGAAATTCAACTGGGTCACCTAGGCAGAACCCAGGGTAACATTTTTAAAAGGAGAACTCTCTGAGTGAGTGTGAATGACAACCCAAATAAGAAGGCATATCTTAGTGAAATCCTGTAAGTCAAATGCCTCAGGGAACATAGTAATATACCAAAAGTGATTTCAATAAGTGGCACAGAATTTATCTACAGATACTGAAGATGTAGAAATTATCCTAGTAACATCAACATCATATGGAACAAATATGTGAGATGTAGCTGCAAAGAAAAATAATTTCTAATTGGAGCAGAAGTTAAATTGATTATCTGAGTCAGTAAACATATGTGAAAGAAGTATTATTAAGATATTGAAAGGAGTACATTGCAATGGAAGTTGGAAGGGAAAACACAGGGACTAATTTTTGCTCTCAGTGAAAGCTGGAGCCTCACTGAGTACTGTCATTTTACTCAATTCCTTCTGGCATCTACATTGTCATGATTAAGTAGGATAAATGTTTCACATTGAGCTTTGGAGTGTGCAATAGAAAAAACAAGCCTGAATTACCAGGAACAGCAAAAAGCCACTCTAAATTACTTTGTGTCTCAAGGACATAAGTCTGTGTGCAGAGGTGAAAAGCAGATAAAGGAAAAACAAACTACTTACACAGCAACCACAAGTTGTGAAATTTAACTTTTCTCAGTTAATAGAAACAGCTAGAAGACCTGTTCATTGTTTTTAAATAGCCTGATGCCTTTCTTTTGCTAAGAATATGTGTGAGTGGTAGGTCTCACTTATTTGTAAAAGCCACAAAGCCATTAGCAGCATAATGTGAGAAATACACTTTGTTTTTCCAAATTGGAAGGTACCCCATTAATTAGAAGATTTATTAGACAGCTAGGGGGTTCACTCAATTAGTTTATAATTAATTCCAGGAAAATAATACTATCACCTGAAATACTGATACATTTGAGGGGAAATTTTTTGAAAATACAAACAAAATGATGTGGATAATGGGACTCATTAATCATTAGAACTCTGTGTGTTCATTTGTAGTTGTGTATGGAACTAAAGTTACTTTCCTTAGAAACACCTTACCTTGAGTTTAGCATGTTACAACGTGTGTTATAATAGGAGAGAATTGAAGCATAGACCTTCCTAATATAAGATGATAACACTAAGCACCTTCTCACAACTTTTCACTAAAATATTCATGAAAAATTAAAAATATAGAAAATTAAAACTGATGAAAAAGTATACTATAATTATGAGGAGGATGTCAGTGAACAACAAAAGAAGAAGCCATCCACATTTTAGTATATGATCAGTGTTGCTTTTCTTCTTAAAATGCATTGCTTCTCGAGATGTAAATTGATTCGTTTTTATTTATCGAGACAGGGGCTATGTAGTCTACCACTTGACAGGGCAGATAATGTAGAAATAACTGGAGACCACTCTAATGGGAACAAACAAAGCTTATTCATTCAGAATTTGCTATAGCAAGAAAACAAGCCACCGTTGTTTGAGCTTGGCAGAGATTCAAACGCAATCAGAGGAGTGTGGGAGGCTTTTGGAGGAAAAGATGGAAGGTCTAGGTGGTGCCCTGATTGAGAGCCACTCTCCAGGGAAAATTAAAGGCAAGCTAACTGGAAGCAGAGCCATCTGTGTGGTAGTTTCAGGGAACATACTTGGCTTTCTCTGGTCTATCCTAAGTTAAAAGCAAGGACAAAAATTAGAGAAGCTAGTAGTTATTAATCAGGATTTGTATGGGGCCGATTGCTATAGGGAGATTTGGCCTCCTGGAGTTGTTACTGACTTCTTGGGCTGATTACCATAGATAGTAAGTTGGTTTTCTGGCCTGGTGGCTGCAAGCTGTGATTAGAATTCTCTTATATATCAGCTAGCCATGGTGGATTTGTGTATTCAGGATGAGTATTGGAATCTGGATATGACCTTGGGCAATCAGGAGAGAGAATTCTCACACAAAATCTATGTTGGAAGTCACCAGAAATAGGCAGGTCCCAAGTTGCCATGCTTGCAAGTAATTGTGCTTTTCATGTGTTATATCAATTGAGATGGATGAAGGAATAGCCAGTAGGTAGCAGGGGAAGATGCTACCTCATCAGTGTAGTGGTCCATCAGGTAAAAGCAAGTCCCACATCACATGCAGAGCTATGTGTGTTGACTCTTCTCTGCAACTGAAGATCTATGGCAGGTTATAGTACCTCTTGTGTGGACTGAAAAAAGTACCAAGGTTTATCCAGTGACAACTTTTTTTGAAGAAGAAGAGTAGGAAAAGTGTTTTAAAAAATCAGCATATCAAGAGAAACTTTTAAAGCATAAGAGAGAAAGCCCAGTATCCAAGATACTTGAAGAAATAGCATAAATTCTGAAAACATGTGACAGGAGTATGTGCTAAAACCTTCATTAAAATTAAAGAAGACATAGCTTTAAGGAAAATGGATCTGGAAATAATAAGTGGAAATAAGACTTTGATGATAATGGAGATGGAAGAGATGAGCAAAAATGGAAAGGAAAAAAGCTAAAGAATAAGAATCTTCATTGAAAAGTATAAGATCAATGATATAGCTCATAAACTTGAAGCTCCCTCAGGATGAGAGAAAAAAGACACATTTTTATAAAAGATGAGAGAACGACTGATATGCCCCAGGAAGAAACAGCAATGTACAGATAACTGAGATTCCTGAGAGAGAGGCAGAAACAAGAAAAGAAGAATGGTATCAAATAATAATGATGATAACAATAATATGAGATAATTACAGCTGACATTAATTAAGTTCCTCAAGCTACATGCTGTGTATTTTATTTGATTTGTTAAATTTAAAACACACAACAGTCCTATGAGCTATTATATATTAACCTTGTTTCATAAATGAGAAAATTGAGCTGATTAAGTATAGGGATATTCATCTAGGTTATTAAATAAGGGCTCCTTATGGAATTTTTTTAAATCAAGAAAATTATGGATATATATGTGCATATCCTGTTAAATTATTTTTCCTCTGATGATAAAGAGAAAATATAAGTACTATAGTTTCATTCTCTCTCTTCTCCCACCCTCCTTCTTTCCCTCTCCTATTTCTCTCAGTAAATAATTACTTTTTTTAATGGTCCTGGAGGGTTGAACCCAGGGCCTCACAAATTCCCTGCAAGTCCTCTACTGCTGAGTTGCACCCTATTCCATTTTTCATTTTTTTTTTTGAGACAGTCTCACTAGGTTGTGCAGGCTGCCTCTGCCCTTGAATTCACAATCCTCCTGCTTCAACCTCCAGACAACCTAGGATTATAGGTGTATGCCACTATGCTAGGCTAACAATTCTAACCTGGTAATTTCCACTAACAAAAATGTGACCAGGAAACACCTCTACTTTTCTCTATGCAAGTTATTCATAGTTACAGTTTGCCTGACCTGTCATGTGTATTTGTCACTATTGATCAAACTTTATAGATTTTTTTCCATGGATTCTATGGTACCACAAATTTCTGTTTTTCATGTGATATCATCTTTTTTGACTTAAACAATTATTCTCTGTGTAAAATCCTGGCACAAAGTAAACTGTCAGTAACATGTGCCCTAATTCCATGTAATAAATTCCCTAGACTTTCACTACACAGCATCTACATTCTCCATTATTGATTATACTTGGATCTAGAATTTGAAATAGGAGTATTCTAATAGGTTTATAGAACCTGCAGCTGTAGCCCTGTGTCATCCGATCCGGTCAGATCTTGGAAGCTAAGCAGGGTCGGGCCTGGTTAGGACCTGGATGGGAGACCGCCTGGGAACACCAGAAGCTGTAGGCTTGGGAGAAGGACCTGGCAACCCCCTCCCAAAAATCAATTTGCCACTGAAAACCCTATGAACAGCAGAGAAGCACTGACAATAGTGTTTCTCCTGTTGTACAGAGGGTCGCTATGAGTCAGATACCGACTCGACGGCACCTAACAACAACAACAGCAACAATATGTTTATGTCTATGTGTTGATATCATTTTTCCCTTGCAAACTTGTCATCATCTTGACCAATTTCTTTGCCTTTTTAAAAGAACTTCTTTAACATAATGATGCATTTCCTAAGATTTTTAAAAACAAAATAGCAAACTCATATTGTAATGCATCTAAGTAGCTCATAACAGGGGACCTGTATTCTTGGTTGTAGTGATGATTACTCCAAGTAGACAAGGACATTAGCTTGGACTAATCACCATTTTTGTGTAATTTTTGGAAGAAGAGATATCAGGTAAGAAAATTCCAATTGTGAATAACAAACCCCACTTATCTGGCCTACATAGATAGGCTTATTTATGGAAGGATGAAGTAGAAGCTGCCTTGAAGGAATTGGCAAAACACAAGGCTCCAGGAATTGATGGAATGCCAATAGAAATGTTTCAATGAACAGATGCAGCTCTGAAGGTGCTAAATTGTTTATGCCAAGAGATTTGGAAAACAGCTACCTGACCAACTGACTGTAAAAAGATCCATATTTGTGCCTATTCCCAAGAAACGGGATCCAGCAGTGTGGAAACTATCAAAGGATATCATTAACATCAAATACAAGCAAAATTTTACTAAAGATCATTCAAAAGTGATTGCAGCCATATATAGATAGGGAACTGCCAGAAAATCAAGCTACATTCAGAAGAGGGCATGGCACCAGGGATTGATAAGTGGATATTAGCCAAAAGCAAAGAATACGAGAAAGATTTCTATTTATGCTTTATCAGCTTTGCCAAGACATTTGACTGTATGGCTCATAACAAATTATGGATAACACTGCAAATAATGGAAATACCAAAGCATGTAATTATACTCATGAGGAATCTGTAAGTGGACCAGGAGGAAGTTGTTCAAACAGAACAAGGGAATACAGCTTGGTTTAAAGTTGAGAAAGGTGTTCGTCAGGGCTATATCCTTTCACCATACCTCTTCAATCTCTATGCAGCGCAAATAATCCAAGAAGCTGGACATTATGCAGAATACAGCATCAGGCCTGGAGGAAAACTCATTAACAACCTGCATTATGCTCATGACACAACTCTGCTTACTGAAAGTGAAGAGGATTTGAAACATTTACTGATGAAGATGAAAGAACACAGCATTAACTGTGGAGTGCACCTCAACATGAAGAAAACAAAAATTCTTACAACCAGGTCAGTAAGCAACTTCATGATAAATATATTAAAGATTGAGGTTGTCCAAGATTTTGCTCTAGTTGGTTCTACAATCAATACTCATGAAACCAGCATTCAAATAATCAAAAGATACCTTGCTTTGGGGACAAGCTATTTCAAGATTTTTTAAAATACTGAAAAGTAAAGATGTCACATTGAAGATCAAGGTGTATCTGTCTCATGCCATGGTATTTTCATTCATATAATATGGTTGTGAAAGCTGGACATTGAACAAAGAGACAGGAGAAAAGTTGATGCTTTTGAATTATGATGCTGGAGATGAATATGCTAAAAGAACCAGAGATCTGTCCTAGAAGTGCAACCAGAGTGCAAGGATGCTCTAGACTAGCAAGGATGACTATACTGCATCTTACATGTTTTAGACAGGTTGTCATGAGGGACCAATACCTGGAGAAGGACAGCATGTTTGGGAGAGTGGCAGGTCAATGAAAAAAAGGAAGACCCTCAACTATATGGATTGACACAGTGCCTTCATCTATGGGCTTAAATATAAATACAATCGTGCCTGGCACAGAATTAGGGAGTGTTTTGTTATATTGTACATAGGGTGGCTATTAGTCAGACCTGACAGGATGACACCTAACAACAATAACAATAATTCCATCACTGATAAAAGTAAAACTCCAAAACTGGCAGTTGATTGTGTGCAGATGACTAACAATATCATTAAGGATCCAAATTCCCTTTACCTTCCTGTTCCTGAATCTTTAGTATGGAAGTGGACAACCATTTTTCTGTAGAGGGCCAGAAAACAAATATTTTATTCTTTGTGGGCCATAAAGTCACTACTAAACTCTGCCCTTTTCCTGTGAAAACAATCAAAGCAAAAATGTAAATCAGTATGTAGCACTGTATTCCAATAAATCAATCTTTCTCTCTCTCTCTCTCTCTCTTTCTTTCTTTCTTTCTTTCTTTCTTTCTTTCTTTCTTTCTGTAGTACTTGGAGGTTGAACCCAGGAGCCTGACACACAACATACTTTGCAATGCTCTACCACTGGACTGCTTCCCCAGCTTCCCTCTTTTCTATTTTGAGTCAAAATTTCGCTGAGTTACTAAGCTGCCCCTGGCCTTGAACTCACAATCCTCCTAGCTCTATCCCCCTTGTGGCTGGGATTACAGGTGTGCACATCATGCCTGGGTAAAGCTACATTTTAAAACGTAGGCAATGGGCCAGATTTGGCTGGCAGGATTTAGTTTACTAACTCTTTTGTCTTCAATATGGCTATTACAACTCCGAAAATCACATCTCATTCCATGTAGAGAGATAGTGTTGAAGAGGGTGGGATGCAGAAGGAGCATAAATGACAAATCTATTCCTCTCCTGGAAGTTTCCATGTATTATCTTTCTTTTATAATGTACTAGTCAGAACTTCATTGGTGATGGATCATACAGCTATGCACTAATATTTAGGTTCATCCCTTTCCAAGCACATACTAGAATTACACTTCTCAGCCTTTCGTCATCTCCCTATCCACCCACAAATTGAGTGTAGCAGGCCACTAGAATCAGTCAATAAAATTTAAGAGAAAATTGTATGTATACGCTTTTTCTGAGTTGTACCTTTAAGATTCCAGTGTACAAGGTGTTATATCTTTTCCCCTCTGTTACTTCCTCCAGCAACATTCCAGATAACAACTGTGAGTTCATAAATGACTTTTCTTCCCTGAAACTTCTATTTGGCTGGTATACACTATTTCAGCATAACCCATTCTCTCTTGGGAAATGCAGGATCACACAGACATGGAGGAAAGTAAATTTGGCTTTTAGTCTGTCCTGGACCAGCATCACTAACATCAGCCCTTAAGGCCCTGTTATGATGGAAATTTTCATTCCCATCCATAAGCACACTGAAGCAAGTATCTGTGGCTTAATAAGCTTCCCAGGTGATTCTATTGTGTGCTTTATTATCTCCCTAGTAAAGAAAAGAAAGGGAGAAGGGGATTGTAAATAACTTTGCTTCAATAAACATTTTCTGTGAGAATTAAAAAAAAAAGAAGCAGAAATAAAAAATGCTGGATTTCTGTGGCATTTGTTATTATACAACATTACTGTGCCCAATGGGAAAGATATAGATGGAAGTAGATATTGAACATTTTGCATAGCCTTGCTTGAATAATGCTATATATTTTCACTTTTCTCCATTTATAATTATTGGTACATGTATCATAAAAACTCATTATCCTGTTTTCACAAGTACAGAATATGAAGACAACATCGGATGGATATATTCAAAATAATTAAATTTTAACAGTTGGTGTGAAAGATGCTGGTTTTGTGATGCTGCTGTTCATGTCACTGAATAACTTAAGAAAGTTAAATGTCATCTTTAATTCTAAAGGAAATATTTGTTGCAGCACCTCAAGTCTATTTGAGCCCAAAATAAGCAGACATGGAAAATGGAATCCATGATGATTCTGTTTGATTTTGTCTAATTGTGTGAAAATGGCAAAATGCAATACTTTGAAAAGTTAAACATATATGATAATCTTATCTTTGAAAGTTATTTCAATGAGAGTGAAGGAAATGAATAATTGCTGTGAATTGTGGACAACCATCAATGCTTGAATGTTCTTTCTTTTCCTGAAAACTTATTTTGGTAACGGGGAAAAAAATGGAACATGAAGAGACAGCAAGAAGATTCTCTCCTCCCACTGTCAGTCTCATTTTCCCCATGTGAAAAATCAAGCAGTTCTAACTATTGCACAAGGCACTGTGCAAACAAGTGAATGGTGGGTGGGAAATCAAGAGGGAAGCCTAGAAACAGTCTCCCTGTAACTCTGCCAATGAGAAAAATCCCAGAATAACAGGGGAGAAACTGAAGCCCCAGGAGAAAAAAAAAGTAGAGAATGCAGTAGATGATACAATAAAGGTGTTAACAGAATTCATGTAGCAGAAGAGACTTTGGAATAGAAAGAACAAATGATTGTGCACCCACACACTGGTTCCAAACAGCAGAGGAAAGGAAGGATCCCCTCAACACACATACACAATGTAAGCACTTCAGCAAGGCAAAAAGAATCCAACAGCTCTTAGAAGCTCGAAATCCAAGTTAGAGATCCAAGTTAATAATGACTTCCCGAGAGTGAAAGGTCAGCATTATTAGAGAAAAAAACACCTTTATTACTTTACCAAGCTAAGAGCAACATAAAAAAGGACCACCTGAGGAAGCAGACTCCCTGAAGCTGACCTACTGGAGAGTGGAAAGAGGCGACCGAACACACACCAGAGAACCAAAAGACACAAAACTTCAAGCTCCAGGGAACACTCACAGAGTAGAGGTGATGCCTGAAGGGTACAGTACTGAGAAAATAAGAAAATCCTCCCATGCTTTGTAAACTTGGTTTTGGTAATGTGGCCCCAGCAGTAGCAGTATCTGAAGGGCTTACATGCTGAGAAATTAGGGACATACACTGGAGCTCCATAAACTAGACTTTCGCAGTGCCCATGGCTGTGGCGACAATAGCAGTGGTGCCTTGATGTCTGACGTGCATATGTGCTCCCGCACTTTGTAAACGTGATTTGGACTGCACCTGTAGCCGTAGCAATGGCGGTGGCAGCAGTGAATGACAGTATGCACATGGCTGAGAAACTAGGGAAGTGTGCCTGTACTTTGTAATCTTAACATAAGCCACTGTGGCAATGGTGGTGCCTGAAGACCTGAAATGTGTACGTGCTGAGAACCCAGGGAAGTACACCCCATTTGGTAAACTCGACTTCAGTGTCACCCGTGGTCACATCAGCAGCATCAGCAATAATGCCTAAAGATTGTATTTGTTGAGAAATTAGGAGAGTGTGCCCTCACAGTTTATAAGTTCAATTTTGGGGGCAGTGGGTGGAACTGCTGTGAATCTCACAAGACAACATCCAGCCAGCAAGCAGGATTTCCTAGTCAAGTACTGGTTGGTAGATAATTAGATGAGACTGTTCAATAGCAGATAGGAATACAGAAAATCAGATCTGTTTTGTTTTTCTTTTTGTTTCTTCCTTTAAAATTTCCTTTTCTTTTTTCATTTTTAAAAATTTTTATCTTTTTTCCTTTTAGATTATCCTAGCTATTTGATCACAATACTTTCTAGTCAGTTGAACGCAAATTTATTTATTTATTTATTTATTTATTTATTTATTTATTTATTTGAAAAGAGTTATACCTCTGGTAATGTTTATATAACTTTACATACTTTTTCCTACAGTATAGGAGTAGATTTATATTTTTGCCTTTTTTTTAACCCACTCTCTATTACTATGCTTTCTGCCTACTGTTTTCCTTTCTCCTACCCAATCCTGTTCTTTCTCTTCCTCTTCTCCCACCTCTTCATGGGATTTTCATCCTGTTATTGATCTATTTATCTCAGTTAATGTCTAACTCCCAAACTCATTTTACACTATCCCTACTATTTTCTTTCCTAAACTAATTTCTTAAGTACTTGTTAGCTGCAAACTAGTTTAATTTTAATTATAAATATGGTTTTGGTCAGAGTTGTAATATAGGAACAGATTGCTTTGTCACTTCTGAGTCATAATGGGGATCAAGACATCAAGAGAAGACTGTAAACAAAGAACAACTCAAAACAAACAGGAAAAGACAATCATCCTAGCAGATACAAAAAACCCAACATAGAAATACATGAAACATGAAAAAGCAAGGTGATGGGATTCATCCAAATGACTATAACTCTGCAATAGCTGAAACCAAAGATACTAAAATGCTTGAAATTCCAAAGCATTTAGAAGTCTATTTATAAAAATGATAAGTGACTTCAAATAGAACATGAATAGCCAGATTAACAAAATGGCTAAGTTAGTCTAAGTATGTGACAAAAATATTTCTAACTTAGAAGAAGACTTTATTTAAGAAATTGAGAACTCAAAAAAAATTAACACTAAATAGAAAATGGTAGAAATGAAAAACACAATACACCAAATAAAAATTATACTAGAAGATAACACAAGCAGACTGGATCAACCAGAAGAAAGAATACCAGGGATGGAAGCAAGATTGAAGAAATAATACATTCAGACACCAACACAGGAAAAAGGGAACATGACCACAACTTCTAGGATCTATAGAATGAGATGAAAAGATGTAATCTAAGAGTCCATGGGGTAGAAGACACTAATGCTAAAGGTATAGAAAATCTATTCCATGGAATGATAGCAGAAAACTTCCAAAACCTAGGGGATAAAATAGACACCCAAAAAATAGAGCACATGCTAAGGCAATCCAGCACTCCAAATAGACATGACCAGAAAATATCCTTTCCATGTCACATTATAGTTGGAATACTAAAATGATGAAACAAATAAACAATTTTGAAGTCAAAACAGAAAAATATCAGCTCACTTACAAAGGCAAATCCATCAGAATAACACCAAACATCTCATCAATTATCTTACAAGCCAGAAAAGCATGGAGTGATATAAGCCTTGAAAGCAAATAACTGCCAACCAAGACTACTATATCCAGCAAAGTTATGCTTTAAAATATATGGAAAAATAAATACCTTTCAAAACAAACACAAACTTAAACAATTCTTGACCACCAAATATTGGCACCCCAGTTTCACAAAATGAGCATTACTGGCCATAAACTTCCAGATGCAATAATAATGGTTGACTTCAATACCTCACTCTCATCAATAGACTAATAATCTAAACAAAAAAATCAAGACATCTTAGAGTTAAATAACACTATAGATCAACTGGACTTAATAGTCATCTACAGAATATTTCATCCAAAAGATGTGGAATACAATTCTTCTCAGTACCATGGAATTTTTTCTAATACAGACCACATTTTAGCTCACATATTATCCTTAACAAATATAAAATAATTGAAGTCATTCCTTTCACCTTATCAGAGCACAATGGAATAAAACTAGAAATCAATAGCAATAGCAAGAGAAACTACAAAAATGTTACAAATACATAGAATTTGAACAACACACTTTTGAATGACTAGTGGGTCATTGTAGAAATCAGAGAGGAATTAAAAAAATTCGTAGAATCAAATGGAAATAAAAACACAATCAATCAGGACCTTTCGGATTGGCAATTATATTGGCAATTATATGAAGAAAATTCATAGCTATGAGTACTTACACAAAAAAATCAGAGAAAGTCCAAATAAGTAACTTAATAATACATCCTAAGGCAATAGAATTGGGAGAAAGACCCAGTAACCCACTCCCTAAAATCAATCTGTCATTGAGAACCCTATGAATAGCAGAGAAGCACTGAGAATAGTGTTTCACCTGTCATACATAGGGTTGCTAAGAGTTGGATACTGTGATACAACACCACCAACAAGGCATTGGAAAACAAAAGCCAATTCCCAAACTAATAGACAAAAAGAAATAAACATCAAGGCAGAAATCAATGAAATGGAAACTAAAAGAATAATAAAAAGAATTGATGAAACTAAGAATTGTATCTTTAAAAAGATAAACAAAATCAACAAACTTTTTGACATACTAACTAAAAGAAATAGAAGATCCAGATTAATAGAATTAGAGATGAAAATGGAATCATTAGAACAGATACTAATGAAATACAGAGGATCATCAGGGACTATGAGAACTTCTACTCCCCCACAAAAAGGAAATACAGAAGAAATGTATAAATTCCTTGACACATATGGCCTACCAAAATTAAATCTAGAAGATATAATTTAAAAGATCTATAACAAGTACTGAAACTGAGACAGTAATTAAGAACCTCCCCAAAAAGAATAGCCCAGCTGCTCACTGATTCATAGCCAAAATCTATGAAACACATAAAAAAGAATTAATATCTATCCTCCTCAAACTATTTCATAAAAATATAAAGGGAAGTAATACTCCCAAACTGATTCTATGAAGCCATTATCACCCCAATACCCAAAACAGATATGGATATAATTTAAAAAAGAAAAATATAGACCAATTTCTCTGATGAACATAGATGCAAAAATCTTCAATAAAATGCTTGTAACCCAAATACAACAACATACACACACAACAAAAAATCATAAATCATGACCAAGTGGACTTCATTTTATAGATGCAAGGCTAGTTCAACACACACAAATCAATAAACATAGTAAGACACATCAGTAGACTCAATGACAGAAATCACATGATCATATCAGTAGATGCAGAAAAAGCTTTGACAAAGTTCAACATCTCTTTTGGATCCAAGTCCTGCAGAAATTGGAAATAGAAAATAGATACATTAACATCATAAAGGCTACGTATGTCAAACCTATAGCCACAGTTATACTAAATGGGGAAAACCTGAAAGCATTCCCACTAAAGCAAGGAAGCTGGGCATGGTGGTGCTTTCCTGTAATCCCAGTGACTCAGGGGGCAAAGGCAGGAGGATTGCAAGTTCCAGACCAGAGGTAGTCTGCATAATTTAGCAAGACCCTGTCTCAGAAAGTTAAAAAAATGGGTTTGAGGTGCCGCTCAGTGGTACAGGACTTGCAAAGCATGCCAGCATGAGGCCCTGGGTTTGATCCCCAAGTATCCAAAGGAAAAAAAAAAAGACAAGGATGTCTATATTTCCACTCTTATTCAATATAGTGATTGAAGTCATAGTAAGAGCAATAAGGCAATAAAAAGAAAGAAAAGAGATACAAATAGGGAAGGAAGAAGTCAAATTATCCCTATTTGTAGATGACAAGATCCTATAGTCAAAGACCCTAAGGACTCTTACAGTTATCTCTAAGAGAAAACTTTTAGACCTAGTTATCTCCTTTGGTGATGTTGTTAGGTGCCAGTAAGTCAAGATGAACTCACAGACAACCTATGTACAATAGAACAAAACACTCCCCTACTCTGTGCCAGGTACATGATGTTTTAAAAGTTTCAGCCCATTGTTGCAAACATTGTGTCAATCCATCTAGTTGGGGGGGGGTCTTCCTTTTTTTATTGTTGTTGACCTGCCACTCTCTAAAACTTGATGTCCTTCTCTACGGATTTGTCCCTCATGACAACATGTCCAAAATACATAAGATGCAGTCTAACCATCCTTGCTTCAAGGAGAACTCTGGTTGCACATCTAGGACAGATCTGTTGGTTCTTTTGGCAGTCCACAGTATATTCAATAGACATCTCCAGCACCATAACTCAGAAGCATCAATTCTTCTCCTTTCTTCCTTATTCAATGTCCAGCTTTCACAACCACATGATATGACTGAAAATACCATGGCATGAAACAGTTGCACTTTGTCTTCAATGTACATCTTACCTTTCAATATTTTAAAGAAGTCTTTTGCAACAGCTTTTCCCAAAGCAAGGCATCTCTTGATTTCTCAAGTGCTGGTTCTGTTGGATTAGACTGTAGAATAAAGTGAAGCAAAATCTAGGACAACCTCAATTTTTTCTCCATTTATCATGAAGTTGCTTACTGACCTGGTGGTATGGATGTTTCTTTTCTTCATGTGGCGGTGCAACCCATAACGAAGGGTGTGTTCTTTGATCTTCATCAGTAAATGTTTCAAATCTTCTTCACTTCAGCAAGCAGAATTGTGTCATCTGCATAACACAGGTTTTTAATATGTTTCCCCTAATCATGATGCCAACTTCTTCTTCATAATGCCCAGCTTCTCAGATTATTTTCTCAACATAGATGTTGAAGAGCTACAGTGAAAGAGTACAGCCCTGACACACACCTTTCTTGATTTTAAGCCAGGCAGTGTTTCCTTATTCAAACATCTGCCTCCTGGTCCATGTACATATTCTACATGAGTACAATGAAGTGCTCTGGAATTCCTATCCTTCACAATATTATTCATAATTTCTTGTGATCCACACAGTCAAATGCTTTTGCATAGTCAATAAACCCTAGATAAACATCTTTCCAGTATTCTCAGCTTTCAGTTAATATCCATCTGACTTCAGCAATGATGTGCCTGGTTCCATGCCTTCTTCTGAATCCAACTTGATTTTCCTAGCAGTTCCTTATCTATACACTACTGCAGTCATTTTGGAATGATCTTTAGCAAAATTTTACATGCATGTGAAATTAATGATGTCATTTAATAATTTCCACATTTGGTTGGATCCTCTTTCTTGGGAATAGGCACAAATATGGATCTTTTGCTGTCAGTTGACCAAGTACCTATTTTCTAAATCTCTTGGCATAAACAAGTTAGCACCTCTAGTGCTGCATCTGTTGTTGAAACATCTCAACTGATATTCCATCAGTTCCTGAAGACTTGTATTTTGTCAATTCCTTCAAGACTGCTTCTACTCTGTCCTTCAGTACCATGGGTTCCTGAAAATATGCACCTTCTTGAAATGGTTGGTCATCCATCAATTCTTTTTTGTATAATGACGTTGTGTTACTTCCACCTTCATTTGCCCTGTACAATCCTTCACTATTGCCTCTTAGGGTTTGAATTTTTTCTTCAGTTAACATTGAGAGAAAAAGAAAATGTTCTTTCATTTTGGTTTTCTATCTCCAGCTCTTTGTACATGTCATTATAATATTTGATTTTGTTTTCTTGAGCTGCCCTTTGAAACCTTCTCTTTATATCTTCCTTTAACTTTAGGTGCTCATGATTCAAGGACAAGTTTCAAAGTCTATTTTGATATGTAATTTAGATTTTAAATTTTTTCCTGTCTTTTTACTAACTTTTACTTTCCTGATAAATGATGTCTTTGATGTCATGCCACAATTCATCTGGTCTTTAATCATTAATGTCTACCAAATCAAACCTATTCTTGTGGTAGTCTCTGAATCAACTTGGTAAGCCCACACATAAAACAAATAGATTTAAGGGCTCATTCTGCTGTTGCATGATTTACCTGCATTGGGAAACAGAAATACTGCAGGTATTTGACCCTATTCCTAAATTCAATTTTTGAGGGAAAAAAAATCATATCTTGGCATGATAAGATGATCACTTAAATGTGAATCCTCCCATATCCTAAAATCTCCTCCCCATTTTTGACATTTGACCTATATTGATGCAGATATTTGCTGCTTATTGGGGTAATGTTTAGAGTTTCTTGATTCCCCAACTTCTTTAAGTTAATCCTTAAAATCTTATGCTTCCTTCTTTCCTTCCTTCCTTCCTTCTCTCTCTCTCTCTCTCTTTCTCTCTCTCTCTCTCTCTTTCTCGCTCTCTCCAACTTAGGGATTGAACATACTTTGTAAGTGTTCTACTACTGGGTTGAACCCCTTGCTCATTTTTAAAATTTTTATATTGAGTCAGGGTCTCACTAAGTTATGCAGCTGCCTCTGGTATTAAGCTTGAGATCCTTCTGCCTCAGCTTCCTGAGACACTGAGATTACAGTTGTGTGCCACCATTCCTGACTCTGTTTTTTTTTATAGTGAACTATCTTTTATATCTGTAAATTAACAGGTTGTCACAGTTGCAAATATATTATGTTTTCAAATATGGCTTATTTAGTGCTTCTAAATAATTCATTTTGTTATTATTCATTTGGCATGCAATTCATGTTGTTGTTCTTAGGTGCTCCGACTCATAGGGACCCTATGTACAGCAGATCGAAACACTTGTCGATTCTATGTCAGGCAAACGATCTTATTTATGTTTAAGCCCATTGTTGCAGACACTGTGTCAATCCATCTGGTGGAGGATTTTCCTCTTTTGCGTTGACCTGCCACTCTCCCAAACATGATGTACTTCTCCAGGGATTGATCTTTCCTGACTACATGTCCAAAATAGCTAAGATGCAGTCTGGCCATCCTTGCTTCCAAGGAGCATTCTGGTTTCACTTCTTCTAGGACAGATTTGTTGGTTCTTTTGGCAGTCCATGGTATATTCAATAGATGTCTCCAGCACCACAATTTAAAAGTATCAATTCTTTTTCTGTCTCCCTTGTTCAATGTCCAGCTTTCACAACCATATGATGCGACTGAAAATACCACGGTATGAGTCAGATGCACCTTTGTCTTCAATGTGACTTCTTCGCTTTTCAATACTCTAAAGATATCTTTTGCCACAGATTTTCCTAGAGCAATGCGTCTTTTGATTTCTTGACTGCTGTTTCCATGGGTGTTGATTATAGTAGCAAGCAAAACAAAATCTTGGACAACCTCAATCTTTTCTTCATTTATTGTGAAGTTGCATGCTGACCCACTAGTAAGGATTTTTGTTTTGTTGATGTTTAGTCATAACCCATATTGGAGACTATGGTCTTTGATCTTCATCAGTAAATGTTTGAAATCCTCTTCACTTTCAGCAAGCAGAGTTGTGTCATGTGCATAACGCAGGTTGTTAATGAGTCTTCCTCCAATCTTGATGCCACGTTCTTCCTCATTAAGTCCAGGTTCTTGGATTATTTGCTCAGTGTATAAATTGTAGAGATAGGGTGAAAGTATACAGCCCTGATGCACACCTTCCTCAACTTTAAACCATGCATTATTTCCTTGTTCTATTTGAATAACTGCCTCCTGGTTCATGTACAGATTTCTCATGAGCACAATTAGGTGTTCTGGTATTCCCATTTTCCAAAGTGTTATCCATAATTTGTTATGATCCACACAATCAAATGCTTTTGTGTAGTCAATAAAACATAGATAGACATCTTCCTAATATTCTCTGCTTTCAGCTAATATCCACCTGACATGAGCAATGATGTCCCTGGTTCCCCGCCCTCTTCTGAATCCCGCTTGATTTTCCAGTAAATCCTGTCTATATACTGCTGCAGTCGCTTCTGAATGATCTTTAGTAGAATTTTGCTAGTGTGTGATATTAATGATATTGTCCGATAGTTTGCACATTCAGTTGGATCCCCTTTTTTGGGAATAGGCACAAATATGGATCTCTTCCAGTCAGTTGGCCATGTAGCTGTTTTCCAAATCTGTTGGCACAAACACGTTAACACCTCCAGTGCTGCATCTGTTAGTTGAAACATCTCTATTGGTATGCCATCAATTCTTGGAGCCTTCTCTTTCACCATTTCTTTCAAGGTGGTTTCCACTTCGTCCTTCAATATCATTGGTTCCTCTTCATATGCAACCTCTTGGAATGGTTGGTCATTTACCAATTCTTTCTTGTAAAATGTCTCTGTGTATTCTTCCCATCTTCTTTTGATGTTTCCTGCATCATTTAATATTTTGCCTGTAGAATCTTTCACTACTGCCACTCGAGGCTTGAATTTTTTCTTCACTTCCTTAAGCTGGAAAAACACGGAGCGTGTTCTTCCCTTTTGGTTTTCTGCCTCCAGCTCCTTGCACATGTCATTATGGTATTTGTTTTTGTCTTCTCAAGTAGCCTTCTGAAATCTTCTGTTTATTCTTTAACTTCATCATGTCTTCCTTTTGCTTTAGCTGCTCGATGTTTGAGGGCAAGTTCCAGTGTATCTTTTGACATGTAATATGGTCTTTTCTTTTTTCTTGTCTTTTTAAGAACTTTGGCTCTTTCTTGAATGATATCTTTTATGTCATGCCACAACTCTTCTGGTATCCTATCATTTGTGTCTAATGCATTCATATAATTATTTAGTTATCTGATAGATAATTAACTAAAAAGTGCTCTGTGCAAAGCCCTGTGGGAATCAGTAGGCACTAAGAAGAAATGTCTCTTCTCTGAAAATGCCCATCATAAAGTATGGAATACACAGATTATTAATCACAAATATACTTGATAATAGCAGCATTGCATGGAAAAAATCCCAGATGAGACTGGAGTGGAGAGACTTGAGTCTTCTTCCTTGGATTGGTTAAATGACTATGTAACTTCCGGCAAGTTACTTCACTTTTCCCAGAAATAGTTTCTTACTTGTCACCATGGATTCAGATTTTCATTGTGTGTAAGTATGTGAATTTAGGAAATTAAAATGTAAGCAATGAAATATTCATCCATTGCTTTGGCAAATTATAAATAATAATTCTCAGCTGGAAAATATTTTTGAAATGGATGTTCTTATGAACTTCTAGCAGATATGTAAATTGGCATAGTTTATAAGGCATAAAATGTAAGTTGAATATCTAGTTTTGATTTGATAGTATTTATACTATAGCAGAATTTTCAAAATAGTAACTACATAAACATCCAATATTAGGAGAGAAGCTTAATGTCATGGTACATTTTAAGCACTATTTCTATTTTTTTAAACTGTTTAAAAACCCTTACACTGTACCAGACTTAGTTTTAGGTGATGTATATGTATGGCCTAACTTAATTCTTAATAAAAGTATATGAAGCTAGTATCATTAATACAGCCACACTGCAGATAAGGTTAGAGTTAATCCACTGGCTTAATGCCTGACTAAAATAATAGGATCAGGATATGAACTGAAGCAACTTAACTCTGAAGCCTAATCTCTTAAGCATTCATTATAGTTCCTGACTAGTAATGACATGAGTATAATATAAAGTATTAATCTAAGGTCAAATATGGTTGGAATAATTCAGAAATAACAGGTGAGAATTGATTAGAGTATGATACTAGCAGAAATAGAAAAGAAAAAGCACTCTGAGAGATGTGAGGCAGGCATTGTGGAGGACCAAGAAGTCAAATGTTGGGGGGGGATAAAGTAAATTAGAGGAGGTAAATTAATAATGATATTAGAAATTATAAGATGTTGTGGTTTGGGTAGGAATTATTGGTCAAAAAGGCTCATGTGTTGAAATTTTGGTCCCCAGCTTGTACATGAAACCATGGAGAGATGACTGCACCATAAGGGATCTGACCTAATGGATGGATTAGCCCAGGGATGGATTAATAATTTGATGGCATTTAGGGAGATGATGAAAACTTTGGGCGGTGGGGCTTGGTTGAAAGAAGTAGATCACCGAAGGTGCATCCTGGAAGGCTGTATCTTGTTCTAGGACCCTCTCTGTCTCTATGCTTTCTGGACACAATGAGTTGAGCAGTTTCTGCCATGAGCTTCTGCCACCATTATGCTATATTCTGCATTAAGCATTGAACACACCATCTTACTAATTAAAAATATTGGATTATTAAGAAATAATTCAGTGGGATTTAATTTTAGATTCATGGATTTTGAATTCCTAAAGAATATCTTCACTGTTGAGATACTTGTAGGCATGCAGATAGGAGAGAGCAATGCAGAATGAACCAGAGATGATGCCAAGAGGAAGTTCTTCCTCACAAATGCAAGCAAGGATCTCAGAGTGTGTAGGGCTTCAAATGTACCTACATGTCATCTTGCAGTGTGTGTGTCTCGGTCTGTGTGAGTGTGTGTGTATCTTCATTTTTATTCACATTAATTTTGTAAGGCTCAGAACCCATACTACAATCAAAAGAAGTCACCTCTTTATCTTTTGAATGACTAATTTTTCGCATGAGCCCTTTCCTACTAGGTCATGACAAAACAAACACTAACAGGCAAATGTACGTCACACAATTCTGATTATTCAAGTAGTCTATTTTTAGCTTCTGTTATTTAAGTTTTCAAAATTAACAAAAAGTAGAAGTAGTAGTATAACTCTCATTTATCAATGACACACATAATAATCATTATCATTTGCCAAATTGTCTTTCCTTTTTTCTTACTATGATTTCTTTAAAAACTATAACATACTTCTTTACATTTTCATTTAATCTCTAAGAATTAGTAGGCATCTCTATATATCAAAATTTTTCCCATCTATAACTATTATATCTTTAATGATATTTTAATAGGATCTAATTCTCAGTATACATGTAAATCCTTTAACTATTTTTTTGTTTTAGAGCCTGGTGTTGCATTCTATCTGGCTGTCTCATCTGGGCTCTTGGTGCTAAATAACTTTTACCTGGCATCTGTCACATGCTCTATCTTCTTCCTGGCTTAAGCTGTCCATGCCACAGCATTAGCATAAGAATTCATCATTCTGCATTATATTCTGTTCTACTTCCATGAAAAACAATGCTACTAAATCAGCTAAGATGTTTATTCCAGACTCCTATGGATTCAACGCATCCTTGAGTGCTTTCTGTGTTATGTGAATATGATTTGGAAAATAAGATAAGCAACTCCCAGTAATTAGATTTTCCTGAATCTGAGGGTTTTCCAGGAAGGGAGAGATTCAAAGTTAAGCCTGGGTGTTTCTATGAAAAATCAGGACAGATACTCAAGCTCTTAGAAAAGACAAAAAATGTCTTCCTTCTCGCTGTCTGTCCTATCCTGTACACCACAGGGTACACTAGGCTTGGGTTGCTGCAGGTTGGCCTGGGACTAGCACCCACAGTCCCCTCTGCCCTCAGCATCTGCCTCAGCATCTCCAACACATCTCTCTTCTCAGCCACTTTGGCCTGGATATGGAAGATGGTCAGAGCTGTCCCACCCTGGCCTTCATGGCTCAATTGACTGTTTCCTTTTCCCATATCTCTTAGGCAGAAAGGACATGTTTCTGTTTTTCTTTCTCTTTTTGTATATTTAAGGTTTTCCCTAGCCCATTGGAGAGATAGACTATATTATTTCTTCTTCTAGGTCACATTCTTTCTTACTCTAACTTTTAGCTAATTACTATTTGAGATTAGGCTATGGTACAAAAGAAACCTATAACAGAACTGGATTGGGAAGTATTTCAAAATTGTTTTCTGTCAAACATCCATTCATCATCATAGAAAATAATACTTGCTATATGCTTTAGAATATAACTCAAATTTATTGTGGCTTTTAAAATCATGTTATATTAAAGGAGGAAAAGCTCCTGAAAAAACAGTGCTAGAAAATTCTGCACTTGCTACTTTTGTTGTGTGGGTTAGCTTGATGATGGGTTGAACAGAATTTGAAAGCATCTGGAGAATATTCTAATACTAGTACTTCTAAAATCTTTGTGAACATTTTTATTTTTCAGTGGGCTCAGTCAGCACTTTGCCTGATACCCTTTTATACAGTAGAGGCTATGCAGCCAATAAAATTCCCTAATTTTCTTTAAGCCATATGGTATACTGTCTGCAGCCATAGTACCCTGTTATCCAATCCTACCTGATCTTGGAAGCTAAGCAGTGTCTACTTGTTAGTACTTGAATGGGAGACCACTTGGGAACACCAGGTGCCATAGGCTTAGGAGAAGGACCCAACAACCCACTCCCAAAAATCAATCAGCCATTGAAAACCCTATGAATAGTAGAGAAGCACTGACAGTAGTGCAGGGCATGGCACAGTGTTGGGGAGTGTTTCGTTGCATTGTACATAAGGTCGCTATAAGTCATACTCAACTAGAGAGTACTTAACAACAACAACAAATGGCACCCACCACCTGTGAGTGACCTCGAGAGCTATGACTTCTGGGGTACTGGGACCACAGAAACTCCACACAGGAAGTGGAATGGTTTATTCTATACAATTGATAGAAATTGATCACAAAGATAGGGTTTTGAGTTTTCTGTCTGATGTGTTTTGGGTTATAACAGTCTCTATATTATATCCTAATGAAATTGAAAACTTCTGAAGAAGAATGTGCTTTCTGAAAGGGACAGCACACAGAATGAAAGATTGACCTTTCCCTTTTCTTTAAGGAATGTGGCAGACAAAGAATTAGTGCTGGGAGCACCGTTGCAAAATTTAAGTTAAAAAAACCAACTCAGTGATCAAGATAATTATTTTCAGGAAAAATTTTAAAAAACCAACAGTAAGAAAAATGAATGCAGTACTAAGCATTAACAATGAAATAAAGACAGGATAAATATTATGATGTTCTCTGCCTGCCTCAGGCTCAAATGTGGCTCTTCATGGCACCACAAAGAAGAATCTTTCAAGGAAAGACTGGCTGTAAGAATCACCTGTCAACTCTTTCAGTGTCTCCCTGTCCTGTGCATTCCTGGCTTCCTTGATCTCCTACCCTTCCTGGCTGCCCACAGACATAACCGGGTAAGGCAGAGGCAGAAAGGCCTAGCCACTGAGCTCATTCAGAGGAAAATCAGAGGCACCGCTTTGTCCAGCCCTCCCTGTCAGGTGTGCCAGGCTTTGTCCCAATCTGTGATTTGGTTGCAGGTTCTAAAGCCTGCTTCCTCCAGATTCCACAGTTTAGATTAAAAACATGAATTGGCTTGTTCCAGTTTCGCTTCTTAAAAATCTGAAGAGGTTGTTATATAAAACAGTGTTCAGGAGAACAGGAGTGGGCAATCAATAATTCAATGCAATTAAGTACATTTATGCCATTATAGCAGATCAAATTATACATAATACTCAGCCATGGTGGCAGTGTGGTTTCAGTTTTAATGATAATCTCAACCTCAAAACATATTGAAAGGCCTGTGCTTAAATTTCTTATAGTATTGATTTCTCATGGTTATGGTTTACATTGTCCTATTTTGTTTATATTTCTGTCTTTTTCCCTCTATTTATCACAAGATCCATCCCATCTTAGACTATTTACATCCTTAAGTGGTGCACCAGTTATGGAGTGTTGCCAAGATTTTGATCAGAATTTATTCAAAATTCTTCAATAAATAGTCTTTCTGCCTGAAATATAAGACTTAATCCTCTGCATTTCTATTAATCCAACTCTTTTTCTTTGTAAATGTTGCACAGATCTGCACAAATGCTGCAAATATAGGAGATATTTTCCCCCCAAATGCAAATGTGCTTACCAACCTCAGACTTTCAGCAATAGTCTTTTAATGAGTGCTTACTAAGGGGTGACAACCTTCCAAGAAAATGAATAATTTTCCCTTGACTTGAAGCAGAAAATAATATATTTTGTGATGTCTTACCAGAAAGATTACATCTTTTGGGAAAGAAACTCTTTCCATCTATTAGATGCCTTCCTTCCTTCCTTTTCTTATCCTTTCCTCCTTTCCTTCCTTTCTTACTGAATGACCTGGAGAGCCCTGCCTTCTCTGAGGTCCTGCTCTCCAGGGTTGCGTGATGCATTGTTGCCATGTGTATGCCAGCCTGAATGGGATTTCACTTTTGGTTGTTTTATGCTCACTGCATAAAAGCTATATTTGTATCTAGGTAGAAAATACTTTTCCCTACCAGAAAGCCAGAAAAATAAATGATATGGGACTCAGAATACTTTAGATCAATTATTTGCACTATTGGGAACTTGATATTTGACATTGAGTAATCACTCATTGTTTTGGATTTCATCTCTTCTCTCTGGTATATGGAGACATTTGCATAAATATTGTTAAAACTTTCATTATCAAAGTTACAAAGCTGAATGACATTTTTGGTACTTTCTAAGGATAACTTTGGATAATTGTGCATGTATTTTTAGATATTAATAGAACTATGGACACAAATCAGGACTATGGATATGAAGTTTAGGATTGTTATAGTGGCTAGAAGGCTATGAATATATTATACAGTCGCTTAAATCCTTAAGTGCATTCATCTATGAATTAATATAATGAAGATAATAATAATTAACTTGCATGGGCATTAGAAAGCTTTGAGACCCCTTCTGCCCTATCACCACTGTGTGTACACACGCACATACAACACAGA
The DNA here is from genome assembly GCA_007922755.1 of Pedetes capensis. Classification (NCBI taxonomy): domain Eukaryota; kingdom Metazoa; phylum Chordata; class Mammalia; order Rodentia; family Pedetidae; genus Pedetes; species Pedetes capensis. Next base: position 66,120 of record VMDO01005684.1, on the reverse strand, counting down.
GGAGTCCTGGTCTTATAGTAGTAACTGTGTAATAGTTTGCTACCATTATCATTGAAAATTTTACAATTTTTTTTTCTGACCCACTTTCTTCTTTCAAGTTAACATTTTTGCTTCAATAAATTTAGTTTCTGACTTTAAATGGAGGTATAAATTTGCATGGTTTTATAATATCTAAGGTGCCTTAAGCTCCCTTAGAAAAAAGCATCAGCCAATTAGAGAACATTATTATTTGCTGCACTGATATGTGAATGCTCAAGGCTCCAAACACACTCATCTTAAATAAAGTATTAACTTCAAAATCTGCCTTTTAATAAACCCTGAAAATTCATACTTTTTCACTTTTCTGTTAAAAGTAAAAGCAAATCTAAACGGTAATATAACATGGAAATTATGACATGATTAGAAAAATAATTTAAATGTTTTCTTTCGCATCAACTTCCTGCAAATTAAATGTAGGAAATTATAATTAAGGATCTTGTCAATCTTTGATAATTATAGTCAAAGTCCTGCCTATGTGCATTTGAGCTATGTATATTTCCTAGCTATTGTATTAGCATCTTGTATTTACATAAAACTTGAAATAGCATAGTTAATTTTAATTATCTTAATTATCCTGTTTCAAGTAAAATTAGAGACAAGTAATCTTTGTTGTAAGTGAGGAGTATTTTCACTCTTGTGATGGGCATCTTTAGAGCATGGAAGGAGAATCATGATTGTTTGAATTTGACTGGAGTGTAGATGTGGAACAGTTTGAAATGGCACTTGCAAGCAATGTTAAGAAATTTGGATTTTTTTTTTTTTTGTACTAGGGAATTGAACCTGAGGTCTCATTCATGTGAGATACATGCTATACCACTGAGCCACATCATTAGTCTCTTTTTTTTACTGTTTATTTTGAGACAGGGTCTCACTAGTACGTGCAGGCTGTTTCTGGTTTTGAACTTGCTATCACCCTGCTTCAGCCTCCTCAGTCATTGGGATTATAGCTGTGTACCATAGTGCCTTTCTCTCTCTGTCTTTTTTGAGAACTGGGAATGGAACCCCCAGAGTTTCATACATGTTGGCAAGAAATCTACCACTCCTCTCCATCTCCAGCTAAATCCGTTTACCTGATTTCTGAACCAATTGTTAAGAATCATACCCTGTTTTGTTTTGTTTTGTTTATTTGTACTGGGGGTTGAACCCAGGGCCTTGAGCTTGTATGCTTTGCAAGTGCTGGACCACTGAGCTACACCCCCAGCCCATTTTATTTTGCTTTTTGAGACAGGGTCTTGCTAAATTATGCAGACTACCTCTGGTCTCTAACTTGCGATCCTGCTGCCTCCGCCTCCCAAACTGCTGGGATTACAGGCATGCGCCACCACGCCCGGCCATTACCCTCAGTTTTGACATGCATAAATGTCTCCACACATTGCCAAACTTCATGTGTGGAGCAAAAATACCCATCCCTATCCCTAACTGAAAATCACTGACCTAAGTGGAAAAGGCAAGGAACAATGGCTTTTGGTCAGCTAGACAGACCTGTACCCTACTAACCACCTTTTTCTGTCTTTACAGATCTAAATTTTAACCTCTCTAAATTTATTGTGCTTGAGTCTCTGAAAGTTGCCTTATTATTTTTTAGTCTGAAGAGACCATATCTATTATTACAGGGAAAATACAACTTCCATTGGACCTGAAATTTTGGGAAAGACATTGATAGATGACAGAATGCTAGTTGGGTATGATTATATAGAATGCCTACCCAAGTTTGGAAGGATATTCTTTGGTTTCTGAATTGTTTTAAAATCACTCTTTGTCAGAGATAGAGGCTATACTTATTACCCAAGGAACTACAAAAGACTTGATTCTTTGCATTGAAATTTTCTTTTCCTCTTTCTAGGACTAAGAGTATGCATGAGAACCAAAGCAACTCCACAGTGTTTCATTTGTTTAGTTGTATATATGCAGTGGGTTTGTAAAACATTATCATTGTTCTGAAACCAAAAACTTTGCCTCTTGAGGGAGGGTCTTCCAACTTTCATAGAGTATGGGTTTTGCTTTCTGTTCTTATTACAAAAGCCAGTTTCCCATGAGATTAATTAAAGGGCCCTTACTACAAATGCACTTTCCAGCCTCAACAGATGGCTTTATTTTTTTCCTTTTCTTTTAAATTCTAGCTTTGTATTTTTTCTTTATTTTCGTTTCTTTGTGGCTTTTTGATAACTTTTTGTTGTTTTTAATGAAAGATGAGTTACCATTATCGAAAATGGGAAAGCTGATATTTTTAATATAATGAGGAAACAAACTGAATCACAGACCAACTAAAAAGCACTGTAATGTAACTTCCCAAAATGATTACATTAAAGTTTGAACTATTTATTTCTATTTTTAACAGGGAAGTTAAAATATTTATATTTTATCATGATGAAAGTATGACTCCATACGCTATCTTTGTCTTTATACTATTTTATAAAACATGAAATGAATTCAAATGAATGTTTATAAAGGTGAAAGTTTAAATACTAATACTCATTAATGCTAATGAGATGAAAAATACTAATGAGATGGACATGTAGTATACTTTACTGTGACTAACTCATGAAGAAATAGAATATTTGAACAGAGCAACAGTAAGTAATAAGATTGAATCAGTGATAAAGAGCCTCCTATTAGTGAAATTCCAGGAATAGATAGCCTTATGGGTGATTTCCACCAAAAATTTCAAAAAGAACGACTATCAGTTCTTAAATTATTCCAAAAAGGCAACAAAAGGATAAACGTGAGGGTGTGGAAAAAAGCGAAGCCTGGTACACTGTTGATAGGAATGTCAATTAATATAACCATTGTGGAAAACAATATAGTGATTACTCAAAAAATTAAAATATTGACCTACTATCTGCTACAGCAATCTCAGTATTGGGTATATATCAAAAGAAATGCAATCAGTCTTCCATAGAGACATCTATACTCTCATGTTAATTGCAACACTACTCACGATAGCCAAGAAGAGGAAACAATCTAAGTGCCCATCAACCGATGAATAGATGACATGCATGTGGTAAATATTCATAACAGAACATTATTCAACTGCACAAAGGTTGTGGCTGTATTCAACCGTGAAACCATATTCAACTGTAAAACTATACCGTATTCAACTGTAAAAAGGATGTGATACTGCCATTGGTGATTACATGGCTGGCATATGTATGGTGACATACGACCTTATGTTAAGTGAAATATGCCCAACACAGAAAGACAAGTATCACATGAACTCAGCCAAATGTGGAATCTTACACAATTGATCTCAATTGTGTTGAGAGTAGAATGTTGGTTACCAAAGACAGAGAAATATATACAGTGTGGAGAAATGCCCATCAATGGGTACTAATTTATATTTGGTTAAGAGTAAGAAGTTCTGGTGTGTTATTACAGAATAAGGTGACACAGATGGTAATAATGTATTGTTTATAGTCCTTGGATGGGAGACAGCATGGAAATACCAAGTGCCACAGGCTAGGGAAAAGGAAAAGGCAACCCACTCCCTAAACAATCCACTGCTGAAAACCCTATGAATAGCAGAGAAACACTGACAATAGAGCCAGGCATGGCACAGTGTCAGGAGTGTTTCCGTCTATTGTACATAGGGTCACCATGAGTTGGACTCAACCTGACGGCACCTAATATGGACAGCAACTAACAACAATAAGCTAGAAAAAATTTCAATGTATTAACTATAAAGGTAAATATTTGAGACTAGTTTTTCTAGATTTGAACATTACACAATGTATGCTGTTGTAGTTGTTGTTAGGTGCCATTGAGTCGAGTCCAACTCATAGCATCCCTATGTACAGCAGATCAAAACACTTGCCAATTCTGTGCCAGACAAACAAGCTTATTCATGTCTAAGCCCATTGTTGCAGACATTGTGTCAATCCATCCGGTGGAGGGTTTTCCTCTTTTGCGTTGACCTGCCACTCTTCCAAACATGATGTCCTTCTCCAGGATGTCCTTCTCTCTTGACTACATGTCCAAAATATGTAAGACGCAGTTTGGCCATTTTTGCTTCCAAGGAGCACTCTGGTTGTACCTCTTCTAGGACAGATCTGTTGGTTCTTTTGGCAGTCCATGTTATATTCAATAGACGTCTCCAGCACCACAATTCAAAGGCATCAATTCTTTTTCTGCCTCTCTTGTTCAATGTCCAGCTTTCACAACCATATGATGCGACTGAAAATACCATGGCATGAGTCAGACGCACCTTCGTCTTCAGTGTGACATCTTTGCTTTTCAATACTCTAAAGAGATCTTTTGCTACAGCTTTTCCTAGAGCAATGCGTCTTTGATTTCTTGACTGCTGCTTCCATGGGTGTCGATTATAGAGCCAAGCCAAGCAAAATCTTGGACAACCTCAATCTTTTCTCCATTTATTGTGAAGTTGCGTGCTGACGCAGTTGTAAGGATTTTTGTTTTGTTGATGTTTAGTCGTAACCCATATTGAAGGCTACGATCTTTGATCTTCATCAGTAAATGTTTGAAATCCTCTTCACTTTCAGCAGGCAGAGTTGTGTCATGTGCATAACGCAGGTTGTTAATGAGTCTTCCTCCAATCTTGATGCCACGTTCTTCCTCATTAAGTCCAGGTTCTTGCATTATTTGCTCAGTGTATAAATTGTAGAGATAGGGTGAAAGTATACAGCCCTGATGCACACCTTTCTCAGCCTTAAACCATTCAGTGTTTCCTTGTTCTATTTGAACAACTGTCTCCTGGTTCATGTACATATTTCTCATGAGCACAATTAGGTGCTCTGGTAATCCCATTTTCCAAAGTGTTATCCATAATTTGGTATCATCCACACAATCAAATGCTTTTGTGTAGTCAATAAAACATAGATAGACATTTTCCTAATATTCTCTGCTTTCAGCTAATATCCACCTGACATCAGCAATGATGTCTCTGGTTCCCTGCCCTCTTATGAATCCAGCTTGATTTTCCGGTAATTCCCTGTCTATATACTGCTGCAGTCGCTTCTGAATGATCTTTAGTAGAATTTTGCTAGTGTGTGATATTAATGATATTGTCCAATAGTTTGCACATTCAGTTGGATCCCCTTTTTTGGGAATAGGCACAAATATGGATCTCTTCCAGTCAGTTGGCCATGTAGCTGTTTTCCAAATCTGTTGGCACAAACATGTTAACACCTCCAGTGCTGCATCTGTTAGTTGAAACATCTCTATTGGTATGCCATCAATTCTTGGAGCCTTCTCTTTCACCATTTCTTTCAAGGTGGTTTCCACTTTGTCCTTCAATACCATTGGTTCCTCTTCATATGCAACTTCTTGGAATGGTTGGTCATCTACCAATTCTTTCTTGTATAATGTCTCTGTGTATTCTTCCCATCTTCTTTTGATGTTTCCTGCATCATTTAATATTTTGCCTGTAGAATCTTTCACTACTGCCACTTGAGGCTTGAATTTTTTCTTCACTTCCTTAAGCTGGAAAAACACGGAGCGTGTTCTTCCCTTTTGGTTTTCTGCCTCCAGCTCCTTGCACATGTCATTATAGTATTTGTTTTTGTCTTCTCAAGCAGCCTTCTGAAATATTCTGTTTAATTCTTTAACTTCATCATGTCTTCCTTTTGCTTTAGCTGCTCGATGTTTGAGGGCAAGTTCCAGTGTATCTTTTATTTAGGATATGTTTCCTCATCTTGGGGAATATTAGTTTATATTTTCATTCAGTTAAGCAGTGTATCTTTTGACATGTAATATGGTCTTTTCTTTTTTCTTGTCTTTTTAAGAACTTTTGGCTCCTTCTTGAATGATATCTTTTATGTCATGCCACAACTCTTCTGGTCTTCTATCATTTGTGTCTAATGCATTAAACCTATTTTTGAGGTGGTCTCTGAACTCAGGTGGGATATACTCAAGGTCATACCGTGGCTCTCGTATACTTGTTCTAATTTTCTTCAGCTTTAGTTTGAACTTGCATATGAGAAGTTGATGGTCTGATCCACAGTCAGCACGTGGTCTCGTTTTGACATTTTGTACAGAGCTTTTCCATCATCTCTTTCCACATATGTAGTCAATTTGATTCCTGTATGTTCCATCTGGTGAAATCCATGTGTATAGTCTCCATTTATGATGTTGAAAAAATGTATTTGCAATGAAAAGGTCATTGGTCTGAAAAATTCTATCATGCAATCTCCAGCTTCATTTCTGTCACCAAGACCATATTTTCCAACTACTGAGCCTTCTTCTTTGTTTCCAACCAACCTTTGCATTCCAGTCATAATAAACTAGACACTCATGGTTTTCCACTGTCATCAAGAGATATTTTGTGTTCCTAAGAATTTGTACTAACTCTTCAATTACCAAGGATGTCAGCTGTTTTTATGCAATAGGCTTTACAGTTGTTTCTCCCATTTTGTAATTTTTGACATTTCTTTTTTGTTTATATGATACAGATTTTAAATGTTTTAATGTGATAAAATATGTGGATACTATCCTTAGTGACTTCTCTACTTGATCTTATATTTAGGATATGTTTCCTCATCTTGGGGAATATTAGTTTATATTTTCATTCAGTTAAGCAGTTTTAGTTTCAAAATTAAATACATCAGGGTTTTATTTTGGTCTAAGTCAGCATATTATTTATGTCCCTCATTAATTCCAAGAGCTTTTTGAAAGAAATTGCAGAGTTTTAAACAAAAAGATATCACTGTGGGAAAATAATGATAGTGTGTCTTTGTTTTTAATATTACAGCCCTTATTTATTTGTCTTACTCATATATGTTCTAGAGTTAAGGATGAGCCATCAATATTTTTCTGTTAAGTGTAGTATGTAGCAGTGGATTTCAGAACTACAGGCATTCTTTATTACACGATGAAAATATTCTTCTGTTTTCAATGTACTCAACACTTCAATGAGGAATAATTGTTAGATTTCTTAATGTTTCCTTATGACACTGTTAGTGGTATCTTCTTAGAAAAGATGTCTGCACTTTGCCCAATTATGCTTAGTTCCTGAAGATAATACACAGAACAAATCATTTAGGTAATTGCACATGTTATTATCTAGGGCTTTGAACCTGATATGCCTTCAGCCCTACCACCCTGGCATCTGATTTTGTCAGACTTTGGAAACTAAGCAGGTTTTGATCTGGTTAGTACTTGGATGGGAGACCACCTGATAATACTGGGTGTTGTAGCCTTGGGAGAAGGATTTGGCAGCCCACTCCTGCAATAATCAGTCATCAAAAATTCTATGAATAGTAGAGAAGCACTGACAGTAGTGCCAGGCATGGCACGGTTTCTGGGAGTGTTTCGTCTGTTGCGTGTAGGGTTGCTATGAATCAGCCCTGACTCCACAACACATAACAACAACAACAAATTGAACCTGATATTTTATATTTCAACTCAGATCATGTTCTTTCTCTTATTATGCCAAATTCATATTAGATTTTTCTATAAAACAATGTAAAAGAAATGATACTAATAATGATGCTGATTATAAGATGACAATGACAAAACCCATGCTTAATGAATACTTATATATTATGTGCTAAATATCACATACTTTATTTCATTTACTTTTCCTACTAAATGAAGAAAAGAGTGACATAGAAAAACTCAGAAATATTTTGAAAAATGTATTTTCTAAATAGGTATGAGAGGTAAGGACAGACATATTTGTAAGTGATAAACCTTGCTTCTATGAATTTTCCAGTTCTCTCAATGACCTGTTTTTTTTATTTTCTTTTTTTATTGAAAAATTTTAATGTACATCTTAATGTGATTCATTTTGACATGATTTTTGTTGTGACATTTCCATATATGCATTTTGATGAACATTATTCATATAGGTTACCCCTTACCCGCCCCTATACTTCCCCCCTCCCACATTTCCCATCTAAGTTTCCCATCTAAGTCTTCTCTATCTTTTATTTAGTAATATTTTTCTATATGTCCTTGGTTCCAGTTCTGTTTAAGATAGAAACTTTTTCTGTAGTGGTCTTTGTTTTTATCTTGTTAGAACAATTACATGCATTTTCTAGACCATTTATATTGACACCATTCTTATCCCCCCCTTTATTATGATCCAACCTTTGAATAGGATTTTTCCTTCTTATAATTTTGAATCAGCTCCCTCATATGAGTGAGAACATGTGGTGTTTCTCTTTATGAGCTCGTGTTCATTCACTTAAAATAATTTTCTCTAATTCCATCCATTTTGCTGTGAATGACCTTATTTCATTTTTCTTGATTGCTGGGTAGTATTCCATTCTGTATATATACCATAGTTTTTTTTATCCATTCTTCTGTTGAAGGGCACTTTGTTTGAGACCTGTTTTACCAAATTTTGCTTTCTCCTGATATCTATGTACCAAGATCAGATGTAGCATCTTACTTATGCTTCTATGTTCAGTGTGGTTTGGATAATTGAAATCTCTATTTTGGAAGTGGGCTGGGATTTAGCTCAGTTGGTAGAGCGCTGCGCTGCAGTCTCTGAGGTCCTGAGTTCAATTCCCAGCACCGCAAAAATGGGAGAAGGACCTGGCAATCCACTCCCAAGGCAATCCCGAAACAGTCAGCCATGGAAAACCCTATGAGGGTCGCTATGAGTCGGATACTGACTCGATGGCACCTAACATTTTGGAAGTAAAGGATGCTGGGGAACACAAGGACATATATGGGGCAATATGATGCCTTAGTTTTTATCAGTTCTTATCTGCTAGACAGCCCCTGTACAGATAGAGAACCGAAGTCCATTTCTCAGTTTAGCAAAGTCTCTTCCATCCCATAATTCTAAGAACATTGGGGTTTAGTGAATATCTTTCCTTAAATTCTTTGAGACTGTTTAGACTACTTTCTGTTAGAAGATGGAGCATATGGTTACTTGCTTTAGATAGTATATCTAAACTTTTTTCATAAATGGCATAGAGTAAAGTCTCTTTGCATTTTCCATATGTTTCTTCCTATTTGTTTGATCATCTCATTGCTATTTTCTTTCTTTTTCTTTTCTGGTATACATTTTAATAGGATGAAAGGCAGAAATCTTCCAAATTCTCTTTTCACAAAACTTAGAAATCTCTATGAATCTAATTTACTATTTAACTATGAAGTAATATTGGATTTGCTGAGTCTCACAATCAGGATTATTTGGGCAGATATGATTATTTTGTTAATGTATTAAAAATCAGTTAATGCAAATATCCTTCTAGCACAATGTCCAAAAACAAGGGGAGATTAAAGATTGATTCTTTTTCCCTGTGGGGCACTTTTAGTGCTACTGGTATTATTTGAATCCATATGATACTTCAATAGGATTATAGTTTTTACTGAAAATTTAAATAAGGGGTTAACTCATTGATTTTTGGTCATGAAAATGTTAAACTAACTTAAATGATTTATCTTAGGTGATTTGAAATCATCAAATTTGAAATATTTACAGATATGAAAAAAGACATAGTTAATCCTCTCTAAAGTACAAAGACAAGTTTAAGGTTGGAAAGCTTTTTTTATTAATGTGGAAGAGCAGCCACAACAATTTAATAACCAGCACAAATCACCTTCAGTTGGAGTAATAGGAAGCTGGCTTACTTTCTTACCTGAAACAATATAAATAATAGACATAAAATAATGAAGACACTGGATATCACATGATAAAAGGCAGTTATATCTGAGACAACCAATTTCTCCAGTTTACTGCATTCAGAACAATTCTTGCATGCAGAACAGAAAGATGAATATCTGAAAGGAACAGACAGATTTTCAGGGGAAAAAAGGATACTAGAGTATCAAGATGGAAAAACATAGATGAACAATCTGCTTAGAGACAAAGCATTGAGACCTGCAGGGGTTCCCCTTTGGTAGTTCAACAGAGTAATGTTATCCATATGTGATGCAAAAACTACTGCAGACCAGCAGAAGACCTGACTAGAAGAATTAGAGGTAATGTGCCCCAGATAAAGCAGGCCTAGAGCCCAAGTCTGCTTTCACAGGCCAGACTAGAGGAGCCCATAATTGAGAGGGCATTGAGTAAAGGACTCAGGAAAGTCTTGCCTCAGTAGTAGAAATAGTTAGTCTTACAATGAATATTGCTTAGAGTCCAGCTAACAAGTTATAAAAAGAAGATTCTACAGCCTTAAACTGTTTCCGTGGATATAACAGTACCTCAGAATAAAGCTAAAGAATATTTATAAGAACACAAAAGCACCCATAGTTAAAAAGGTAAAATTCAGTTTGACATCCATTAAAAAGTATCATCAAAGTGCCAGGTGCTGTGGCACACATACGTAATCCCAGCAACTCGGAGGGAGAGGCAAGAGGATTGCGAATTCCAGACCTGAGGCAGCCTGTGTAATTTAGTGGGACCGTGTCTCAAGTTAAAAAATAAAATAAAATAAAATAAATGAGGGGCAGGAGTGTGGCTTAGTCATAGAGTAGTTGCCTAGCATGTGTAATAACATGGGGCCAACCCCCACCAAGCCCCGCTAAAAGTACAAAAGTCAGGGTATGAAAGGCTGAAATATGCAACCCATTATGAGGAGAAAAATCAGTCAACAAAAACTCACACAGGTATGACACAGATATTAGGATTAGGGTAAGGGAGATTAACCCCTTTTTATCTTTTCTTTTACCAAAGAATATTTGCAGATGGCAAAGAAGTGCATGAAAAGATGGGACCTTCATAGGGGTTTCAATGAATATCATTAGTCATTAGGGAAATGTAAATAAAAACCACAATGAGATACCACCATACACTATTATTGTTGTTTTGTCAGCTACCTATTGAGTTGGATCTGACTCATAATGACCCTATGTACAACAGAATAAAACATTCCCCAACACTGTGCCATGCCCAGCACTGTCAGTGCTTCCCTGCTACTCATAGAGTTTTTGTTGGCTGATTATTTTGGGTGTGGGTTTCCAGGTTCTTCTCCCAAGCCCTCAGCACCTGGTGTTCCCAAATGGTCACCCATCCAAGGACTAAGCAGGCCCGACCCTACTTAGCTTCCAAGATCAGAAAGGATCAGATGCCAGGGTGGTATGGCTGTTTGAAAATCATAGACCATACCAAATGTTAGTGAAGATGTGGTCGAACTAGTATTTTCTTAGAATGCTTGTGAGGATGTAAAAATGGTATAATTACTTTCAAATTGTTTGTTTCTTAAAAGTTAAATATAAACCACCATATGATTCAGCCATTGTACTCCTCATTCCTTGACAATAATGTTGATTACTTTATACTAAGCTTTATACCAAGAAAGCTGCTATGAACATTTGCATGCAAGCCTTCAAAGGGACATATGTTTTATTTATCTTTAAAAAATATAAAACATTAAACTCTACAAGGACAGAAAGTTTGTCTCTTTTGCACACTAATCCAGCTTAGTTCATAGCCTAGCATCTGGTTGTAGTAGGAGTTGAAATGTTTTTTGAGAAAAAAAAATAATAATTTGCTAGGGACTTTGTCTTGTCATTGGGTAAATGGGTAATCAGATTGTAGCATATCAATACAATGGAATATTGCTTCACACTAAAAATAAATGAACTATTGATTATGTAACAATGATGAGGGTGAAGATAAGTGTGCTAAGTCAAAGGAGACACAGTAAAGACTACACACAGCTTGATTTCAGTTATGCAAACCTCTAGAAAAAGCAAGGCTAGTTAGAATGACAAGAAGCAGATCACCGATTACCTGGGGAGTTAGTGGGTCAAAAGAGTAGGGAGGAAGAAGGTAGAACAAGGCATGAGGAAACCTTAGGGGGATTGATTATGATTTCAGAGGTACATACAATGTTTATCAAATTGTACATTTTAGATATGTGCACTTTATTACCACACATGTCAATTATACCTTATTATAATGTTTACCACCCCTCTACCCTAAATACAGCAATATATGTCTAATCTTCTTATGTTATTCCAGTAACAAGAATGTGTGGGAGATACATAGCCGTGTTTCTAAACTTTCCTTAGCTGTATGAAATCTGCTGATGAGCCCATCAAAAACATTAACTTCTGTTTTTGTATTTGTTATTCCAGCATTGTCTTTTGCAGTCAAATCCTCCACCACTAAGCTATACACATCCCTCCCCAGGCTTTTCTTTTGTATATTCATTACATTTTCCATGTGTTGGCTTAACAGTATCCAGATGTCTTTTGTTTGTCCATTTTGTTTCCATGAGAGCCCTTGATATACTAATCCTAGTCATTTTAAATTCCCTGTCTGATATTTCCAATATCTCATGTAATATATGAGTCTGGCTCTAATAATTAATTGTTTTTTCCTTAGTTTTTGCCCTGTAGGTTTTTTGTTAAAGGCCAACCATATTGTATTGAGTAGTGAAAGCTGAGGTAAATAGGCCTTTTGTGTGAGGTCTGATTAATAGGGACCCTCATAGGGTTTTCAATGGCTGATTGTTTGGGATTGTTTTCAGGAGTGGGTTGCCAGGTCCTTCTCCCATTTTTGCAGTGCTGGAGATAGAACTCAGAGCCTCAGAGAGGGCAAAGCAACACTCAACCAACTGAGCTAAACACCAGCCTGACCAAGAATTGTTGTTGTTGTTAGGTGCTGTTGAGTAGGTGTCCAACTCATAGCAACCCTACATGCTATCGGTGAAACAGTATTGTTACAGCTTTTCTGCTATTCATAGTGTTTTCAATGGCTGATTTTTGGTAGTGGGTTCCCAGGTCCTTCTCCCAAGACCAAGAATTAGGATGTGTTTAATGTTTGTTGTAGGTATTGTAGGTATAGGTTCCAAAACTTCCAATTTATCTAGGATTTGTTGTTGTTATTATTATTGTTTATTTTTGTTTTTGTTTTGTCTTCCCTATCAATTTTGTGATTACATAAGAACTGCACCTGAGGGAGAGTCTTTGTGCTGTAGATATGTATTTTTAACTAAAACACCCTGCTATGTCCTAGAACACTGTTGGAGTGGCAGTATATGTTAAGTGTGGGAAGTTTTCTGTGATATTCCAATTAAAACACAGTCTTACAGTGGGCCTTCTCCAGGGCCATAGCCTTGCCTCGGCCTCTACTTCCTGTTCTTGATATGGTATTCTCAGTTTCCTTGAAGTCCTAATCCTGTTGACATTTTTACTCCTTAAGTCAGACAAAGATGTGGGCTGCTGGAATGGGTAAGGACTCCTTTTCCCAGCCAGATAGATGTTTCCAGATTAAGGCCTCCTTCATGGGCCTGTGGGTGGAGAAGGCCACAGGCACTTTCTTCTTTTTACCTCCACAGAGCAATGAAGGATCCCGTCGCCTATTTTTAACGGTTTTGTTAAATATTTTGATTGTACATCTTATGGAGTACAGGGTGATAATTCAGTTCATATATACACTGTGAAATTGTCAAATAGGATTGTTGATGCTTCCATCTCCTTAGACATTTAGCAACTTTATTTGATTAGTTTGTAGAGATAAATGCACATACTTATGAAATTTAGTTTGATATTTTAAAAATTGCTTACAGTAGAGTGAGGTTCATTGTGGGATTTTCACAGCATTGCCACCTGTGTTTTGCACTTGTTCTCTGTCATCCTCCCCTCAATTATCCTGTCCCCTCACCCATCTTCCCACTGTCCTCCCCCTTGATGGGTCCCTTTGTATTTTCTACTGTTGTTGTTGTTAGGTGCTGTCGAGTCGGCATCTGACTCATAGCGACCCTACGTACAACAGGTGAAACAATATTGTCAGTGCTTCTCTGATGTTCATAGGGTTTTTAATGGCTGTTTGATTTTTGACAGTGTTATGCTGTGTCCTTCTCCCAAGCCTATAGCACCTGGTGTTCCCAGGCAGTCTCCCATCCAAGTACTAACCAGGCCCAACCCTGCTTAGCTTCCAAGATCTCATCAGATCAGATGCCACAGTGATACAGCTGCAGGATTTTCTACTACTAGATATACACAGTTGTATATATATCCTCATTATGTTGTTGTTGTTAGGGGCCATCGAGTTGAGTCCAACTAATAGTGACCCTATGTACAGCAGATCGAAATACTTGCTGATTCTGTGCCAGGCACAAGATCTTATTTATATTTAAGCCCATTGTTGCAGACACTGTGTCAATCCATCTGGTGGAGGGTCTTCCTCTTTTGCGTTGACCTACCACTCTTCCAAACATGATGTCCTTCTCCAGGGATTGTTCTCTCCTAACTACATGTCCGAAATATGTAAGACACAGTTTGGCCATTTTTGCTTCCAAGGAGCACTCTGGTTGTACTTCTTCTAGGACAGATTTGTTGGTTCTTTTGGCAGTCCATGGTATATTTAACAGACGTCTCCAGAACCACAATTCAAAAGCATCAATTCTTTTTCTGTCTCTCTTGTTCAATGTCCAGCTTTCACAACCATATGATGCCACTGAGAATACCATGGCATGAGTCAGATGCATCTTCGTCTTCAATGTGACATCTTTGCTTTTCAATACTCTAAAGAGATCTTTTGCCACAGCTTTTCCTAGAGCAATGTGTTTTTTGATTTCTTGAGTGCTGCTTCCACGGGTGTTGATTATAGAGCCAAGCAAAGCAAAATCTTGGACAACCTCAATCTTTTCTCCATTTATTGTGAAGTTGCGTGCTGACGCAGTTGTAAGGATTTTTGTTTTGTTGATGTTTAGTTGTAACCCATATTGAAGGCTACGATCTTTGATCTTCATCAGTAAATGTTTGAAATCCTCTTCATTTTCAGCAAGCAAAGTGGTGTCATCTGCATAACGCAGGTTGTTAATGAGTCTTCCTCCAATCTTGATGCGCGTTCTTCCTCATAAAGTCCAGCTTCTCGGATTATTTGCTCAGCGTATAAATTGAAGAGATAGGGTGAAAGTATACAGCTGTGACGCACACCTTTCTCAACTTTAAACCACTCAGTGTTTCCTTGTTCTATTCGAACAACTGCCTCCTGGTTCATGTACAGATTTCTCATGAGCACAATTAGGTGTTCCCATTTTCCGAAGTGTTATCCATAATTTGTTATGATCTACACAATCAAATGCTTTTGTGTAGTCAATAAAACATAGATAGACATCTTTTTGATATTCTCTGCTTTCAGCTAATATCCACCTGATATCAACAATGATGTCCCTAGTTCCCCGCTCTCTTCTGAATCCCGCTTGATTTTCCAGTAATTCCCTGTCTATATACTGTTGCAGTCATTTCTGAATGATCTTTAGTAGAATTTTGCTGGTGTGTGATAATAATGATATTGTCCGATAGTTTGCACATTCAGTTGGATCCCCTTTTTTGGGAATAGGCACAAATATGGATCTCTTCTAGTCAGTTGGCCAAGTAGCTGTTTTCCAAATCTGAGCTTTTCGTGGACCCTGGAAAGTACATTCATTAAATTGTAGGATCTCTCCAGGATTGCTGACCCCAAGAGACTCTCATTCCTATATAATCCATAAAAAATGATCATTTAAGTATTCTTACCAGTTCAGATCCCCATGTGTCTGTCAGCTGTTCATGCTATGGTGGTTTACATGTTGCTGTGATGCGGAAAGCTATGCTGCTGGTATTTCAGATATCAGCAGGGCCACCCATGTTGGACTGATTTCAATAGATCTTCCAGACTAAGACAGATTAGGCAGAAGGACTTGGCAGTCCACTCCCAAAACAATTAGCCATTGTAAACACTTTGAATAACTGAGAAGTGCTGTCAAATATAGTGCCAGAAAATGATCCCTCAGATGCAGGCATTGAAAAGAGACTAAAGAAGAGTTGCCTCCTCAAAGTAGAGTTGATGTTAATGATGGGAATGGACCTCCTTTCCTTGATGTGCCATAAGTCAAAATGAGAAGGAACAGCAGCTACAATATTGATCCCAAAAATAAAATGATCATGTGCAAGGAACAGTGTTGAGTAGTATTTTATTCTGTTGTATGTAGGGTCACTATGAGTCAGATCCCACTAAACAGCACCTAACAACAGCAGTCATTTTAGAGTTCTAGTTGCTTCTGTTCCTGGCAAATAGATTTTAGTTGCGCGCTCTCTCTCTCTCTCTCTCTCTCTCTCCCTCTCTGTCTCTCTCTTTCTCTCTCTCTTTCTGTATTCACCTGTCTCTTCCCAGATCAAGGTGTTAAAAATACCCCTGCAATTTCAGTTCTCTGATTGGCATTGAAAAGGTTACTGATTTTCACTGTGTCCATCTCTAGAGCTGCAGTTTAGCTCAGTTGGTAGAGTGCTGCTCTGTGCTCTTTGAGACCCTGGGTTTAATCCCCAGTCCTGTAAAAATGGGAGAAGGACCAGGCAGCCCACTCCTAATAAAGTAGCTAAACAATCAGCCATTGAAAACCATATGAATAGGAAGCAAGATGGTGGACAGAGAGCCGACTCTTTCTGTCTCAGAGTAGAGGGAAGCCTTGATTAAGGGTTTGGAGCTCACATTGACTAGATAGAAACAGTGATAATTTAGATTGGGAGATAGTGGAAGAAGCTGGATGAACATTGAAAGTGCAGATTTGGCTCTAGAAGTCCTATGCAGAGGACAGCAACTGGGTTGCCATTCCATCATTTCACCATCATGCAGATGGTGGATAGAATCCTGGAGACACAGAGGGGACTTCACATGCACACATCCACAGGGGCTGGACCCATCACAGAGTGCAACCTTGATATCACACTGTCACCCTGCCCCCAGGACACAGACTAAAAGTTTCGGGTGAGTCAGTTTGAGGTGGCACATGGAATCGCCATCCCTAGAGGAGCATGCTGTGCAGCTGGAGATGCTGGGCTGATGTAGGACCCTCACTTAAGAAAATAAGGATCAGATCCATGAGAGGGGATATGTGAGGGTGCAGGGAGTGATTGCAGAGGGACCTGGGAAATTGGTGCCAGCAGTGCTTAACCTGAGCTGAGGTGTGGCTCCCTCCCTCTTGTTCTGGTGGGACAGTTGTGCAGATGTGATCTCCAAAGACATACGGTCACACATACACCTGGATCACAGACACCAGAAGTGATTCTAAGTCATCCCACTTCATGTGGAGTAGGCTGGGGTCTGCAGAGGCTAAGGCGTCCCATCTGGGCAGAGTACACTGTTTCAGCAGAGCCTAGTGGCACAATCAGTCCGAGAGCAGTTTCGAGCTCAATTGCTGCACATGGGCAGACCTGCTGCAGATTCCCCCTGGGGTGGTTGGATATCGGGCCCACTGCAGGGGGAGAGCTAAGGAGCCCACAAGGGGATCTGGACCTCCCAAGTGGACTCCAAAGTTGATGGAAAGCTGTGCAATAAAAATCCACGATAGCAGCCATATTCCCTCCATGCTGTAGGCTTTGGGGTAGAATCTCCAATTTGGGGAATTGGCACCCGAACTACATGGGACAAAGAGAACCCCAGGGAGGCCCCCAAAGTTTCCACTGCCTCTGTAACAATACAATAGACATAGAATAATATTTCATGGAACAGACTCTATGGGCACTAAGTGTCCCACTTAAACCTGGGACATTGTGGGTCTGCCTGCCATACCCACTCAATAGAGGGAATCAGCACAGAAGAAGCCCTGTACCCTAAAGCAGCCTGCTTCCATGGATTGTGTGAAAACACTGCCACCCTGTGTTGTTCTTCAGGGTTCACTTCATTCTGCAGTGTTCACTTCTTCATGTGGAACTGTGTATCCACAGTTCAGATTCCACTTGTGAGAACATATGTATATATATATATATATATATATATATATATATATATATATATATATATATATATTTGTGTGTGTATGTGGTACTGGGGTTTGAACCCAGGGTCTTGTGCTTGCAATGCTTTGTAAGTGGTAGACCACTGCACTGTGCCCCCAGCCCATATTTTTTACTTTGTGAGACAGGGTCTCCCTAGGTTAAACAGACTGCCTCTGATCTCGAACTTGATATCCTCCCACCTCCACCTCCCAAGCCACTGGGATTGCAGGCGTGCACCACCGCACCTGGCTCCAAGTGTTTTTATGTGTGTGTGGGTGTGTGCATTTGTGAGTTTTTTTTCTATTTTTCTTCTTTCTTTCTTTATATTTTTCTTCCTTTATTCTCTTCCCTTTTTCTAGTCTCCTTCTTGTTTTCTTATGCAATATATGTGTTTTTGTTTTAGTTAATTATTTTACCCTTAAGTTTTAGGCTTCATTTTAGTTTTGACAGTAATTTCTATTAGTCTAGTCCTCTACCTCCTCTTTCCCCCTCTTCTGTCACCAGATTCTCCCTTTTTCATCCACAAAAGAGAAACAGAAACTATCACCTCCCTAGCCCCTAACCCCTTTGGAGTAGGGCTGGTGAACTAGAGTAAGAGCCCCACCGACTAAATAGCCAAGGAACTACGGAGCTTACAAGCTCAAATAAGCACCAGAGATTCAGCACTACACAATCTCAAAGGAATAACAGAGGGAGAAGTTCTGCACACTTATGAGGGACAAATTCTATTTCCTGGACCATATTATGGGCAAACAAAATAAACCTACAAGAAACACAAAGGGAAAGAATGGATGTGAAGGCCCCACAGACCAAAGCCCCCCAACTAATTCTTCCAATGAATCTCAACTCTTAGAGATCTGTGAATTGGAATTCATAGTTATGGTTATAAAAATGCTAAGAGAAATTAAAACAAATACTACCAGCACCCTTGAAATCCTTGAAAAGAAGGTATCTCATCTGGAATCCATTCTATCCTCCCAGCTAGAAATGATAAGGAAAAACCAAGCAACAAACATTGAAATGCAAACAAAAATAAATGAATTGAATTTGGCTAAAGAATCCTTTTCATCGAGACTGGATGAATCTGAGCTGAGGATTTCCAATTCCAAAGATGCCATAAATGAACTTAAATACAAACAGTCAGAAATGGAATCAATGATAAAAGTATTAAAGAAAGATTTCCAGGAGAACTCAGATAGAATGAAACAATGAAACTTAAGAATTCAGGGCATCCCTGAAGGAGAGGAAAGATCCACCAGAAGACTACAAAATCTAGTATATGATATCCTATAGGAAAACTTCCTAGATATAATACAGGGTATGGATACAAACACAACTGAAGCATTTAGGACTCCATCAAAAACTGATCAAAATAGGTCATCCCTGAGACATATAATCACTGGAATGCTGGCATTAGAAACCAGGGAGTTCTATCCTGCAAAGAGCAAGGCAGAAACACCTTATTACTTATAAAGCAAAACCTATTAAAATTATTGCAGACTTCTCCATATCAACATTGAAAGCAGAAAGGAATGGTCACAGGTGATTCACATCCTAAAAATAAAACAACCTCCAACCTAATACATCTAGGAAAATTATCTTTGAAAATAGAAGAGGAATATAAGACATTTAATGATATTGAGCCTACAGCCATAGCCCTGTGGCATCTGATCCCGTTAAATCTGGGAAGCTAAGCAGGGTCGGGTCTGGTTAGTACTTCGATGGGAGACTGCCTGGGAACAACAGGTGTTGTAGGCTTGGGAGATGGACCCGGCAACCCACTCCCCAAAATCAATCTGCCATTGAAAACCCTATGAACAGTGGAGAAGCAGTGACAATAAATAGTGTACCCCCAAGCAATCTTGAAACACTCAGCCATTGGAAATCCTATGAGGGTCTCTATGAGTCAGACATGACTCTACAGCACCTACAATCACCACCACCAATGATATTGATGCATTTAAATGATTTGCAACCACAAAACTAGCCCTGCAGAGGATTGTAAAACAATTAACACATCCAGGAGTGATAATACAACCCTATATAGGAAATCAAAGAACTGGTTAGCTGAAATGAGTGCAAACCAAGAAAGGAATAAGTAAACATGATTCATAAACCAGTAACAGGTAATGATTTGATATATAACAATAAATACTACTTAATAATGACTATTAACATAAATGGTCTTAATTGACCAATTAAGAGACAAAGACTGGCTAATTGGATGAAAAAACATGAACCATCAACATATGGTATTCAAGAAACTCATCTAATTCACAAAAACTATAAAAAACTGAGACTTAAGGGCTGGAAAACTGTATGCCAAGCAGGGGGTGGGACAAAATAAAGCAAGTGTTGCAATTCTAATTTCAGATCCATTAAATTTCATTCCAAATCTAATTAGAAGAGACAAAGAAGGACACTACATGAACAATCTATCAGGAACTAATAATGCTCCTAAATATTTGTGCTCCAAACACTGGGGAACCTAGCTTTATAAGACAAACTTTATGGAATATGAAGAACTTTATTGGACCAGAATCAATAATAATGTGAGACTTCAATAACCCACTTTTGTCAAGAGACAGGTCATCAAAATGAAAACTCAACAAAGAAACGTCAAATCTAATCTCCACCCTAAACCAGTTGGATCTCACAAATAAATACAGAATATTTCATCCACATCATGAGGAATACACATTCTTCTCAGCTTGACATGGAACATTTTCTAAGATAGATCATATGCTAATCCATAAGATATCCCTCAACAAATACAAAAAAGTAGAAATTATCTCCTATTCCTTATCAGATCATAATGTGATAAAATTGGAGCTCAAGAGCAAGAATAATTCCAGAAACTTTACAAACTCATGGAGACTGAATAGTAGACTGCTGTATGATGAGTGGGTTGTTGATGAAATCAAAATGAAATTTAAAAAATTCCTGCAATCAAATGATGATGAAAATACATCCTACCAAAACATATGGGATACAGCAAAGGCAGTTTTAAGAGGGAAGTTCATAGCATTAAGTGCCTTCATCAATAAAATAAAGAAGAGCCAAATAAATGACCTAATGGTGTATCTTAAGACACTAGAAATCCAAAAACAAATCAATCCTAAAAGGAGCATCCACAAAGAAACTACAAAAATAAAGGGAGAAATAGCTCAATTAGAACCCAAAGAGATAATTCAAAAATTAATAAGACTAAGAGGTGGTTCTTTGAAAATATTAATAAAATAGACACTCCTCTGGTCAACCTTACCAAAAAGAAAAAGGAAAATATAAACAGAGTATGGATTATGAAAGAAAACGGGTCAATAACCACTGACTACAATGAAATACAAAAAATCATCAGGGATTACTATGAGAGACTGTATTCCCCAAAAAATGAAAATGCAAAAGAAAAGAACAAATTTATTAACACGTATGACCTACCAAAGCTAACCCCAGAAGACATAACTGACCTAAACAAGCCCATTATATACACAGAAATAGAAAAGGTAATAAAAAGTCTCCCTACAAAGAAGAGCCCAGGTCCTGATGGGTTCACAGCAGAATTTTACCAAACTTTTAAAGAAGATATAATACCTGTCTTCCTCAAATTATTCAAAAACATACAAAAGGAGGGAACACTCCCAAATTCATTCTACGAAGCTACCATCATCCTGGTTCCTAAACTAGGAAAAGATTCATCTAAGATAGAGAATTATAGACCCATCTCCCTTATGAATCTAGATGCAAAAATCTTTAATAAAATTCTGACAAACAGAATCCAGCAGCATATTTAAAAGATCATTCCCCATGACCAAGTGGTATTTATACCACAGATGCAAGGCTGGTTCAACATATGGAAATCAATTAATGTAATCAAACATATCAAGAAACTGGCAAACAAAAAACACATAATCATCTCAATTGATGCTGAAAAGCTCTTCGACAAAGTGCACACCTTTTCATGATAAAAACACTGGTGAAGATAGGTATAACAGGCAAATACATTAATATCATAAAAGCCATTTATGACAAACCTACAGCCAACATTATATTAAATGGAGAAAAACTGAAACCATTTCCTTTTAGATCCAGAACAAGACGAGGATGTCCTCTCTCTACTATTCTATTTAACATAGTAATTGAAGTCCTGGCCAGGGCAATCAGACAAGAGAAAGAAACCAAAGGGATACAGTTTGGCAAGGAAGAGTTCAAATTATCCTTATTTGCAGATGATATGGTCCTATACATGAAAGTCCCCAAAACCACAACCGGAAAATTTCTAGAACTGATTAACTCTTTCAGCAAAGTGGCAGGTTATAGAATCAACATGCAAAAATTAATAGCTTTTCCTTACACCAACTGCAAACAGGAGGAGAAGGAAATTTCAGAAAAAATACCTTTCATGATAGCCCACCAGAAAATTAAATACCTTGCAATCAATCTAACCAAAGACCCTTCAGATCTCTACAAGGAAAATTTCAAAACCTTAAAGAAAGAAATAGCAGAGGACACTGAAAAATGGAAAGACCTTCCTGCTCCTGGTTAGGCAGAATTAATATAGTAAAAATGGTGACCCTACTAAAAGCAATTTACAGATTTAATGCAATCCCCATTAAAATTCCACTGACTGACTTTACAGAATAGAAAAGATGATCCAAAAATTCATGTGGAACCACAAAAGATCGCGTATAGCCACAATGCTCATAAGCTGCAAAACTAATGCAGATGGAATCACAATCCTTGACTTCAAGCTATACTATAGGGAAGTGGTAGCAAAAACAGCTTGTTACTGGTACAAAAATAGGCCTGAAGACATGTGGAACAGAATAGAAGACCCAGAAATACCTCAACACACCTACAGCCACCTTATTTTTGACAAAGGAGCAAAGCAAGTAAACTGGAAAAAGGACAGCCTCTTCAACAAATGGTGCTGGGAAACATGGTCATCCACATACAGAAAAATGAAAGTGGATCCACATCTCTCAATATACACGAGAGTTAACTCAAAATGGATAAAAGATCTCAACATAAAGCCGGAAACTTTAAAACTTATAGAAGGCAAGATAGGCAACACACTCCATTATATAGGCTTAGGAAAGTATTTCCTTAATAGGACTCCAATTACTCAAGAAATTGCAACAAGAATAAATAAATGGGATTACATGAAATTAAAAAGTTCTGCACAGCAAAAGAAACAATTAACAGAGTCAAGGAAACCCCCACTGAATGGGAAAAAATCTTCACATCCTATACATCAGACAAAGGTCTTTTTACTAGATTTTATAAAGAACTCAAGAAAAAAATCTCCCTAAAAAGAAATAACCCAATATACAAATGGGCAAGCAATTGAGTAGACAGTTCTCAAAGGAAGAGGTCCATAAAGCCATGAAACATATGAAAAAATGCTCAATATCCCTAGCCATTAGGAAAATACAAATTAAAACAACTCTGAGATTTCACTTTACACCAATAAGAATGGCCTAGATCAATAAAACAAATAACAAATGCTGGCAAGGTTTCGGAGAGAAGGGCACACTCTTACATTGTTGGTGGAGCTGTAAATTTGTCCAACCTCTGTGGAAATCAGTATGGAGGTATCTTAAAAAAGTGAAAATAGATATACTGTATGACCCAGCTATAACAATATTGGGAATTTACCCAAGGGGAGATGTGTCATCATACCACAGAGACACCTGCATCTCCTTGTTCAATGCAGCACTTTTCACAATAGCAAAGATATGGAATCAATCAAAGTGCCCTTCAACAGAGGAATAGATAAAAATCTATGGTACATACACACAATGGAATAATACTCAGCAATCAAAAAAAAAAAGCCCATTTGCAGCAAAATGGGTGGAATTGGAGAAAATTATTTTAAATGAATGAACACAAGCTCAGAAAGAGAAACACCACATGTTCTCATATGTGGTAGCTGAATCAAAATTATAAGAAAAAAATCCTATATAATGCTCGGATCATGTA
Organism: Pedetes capensis; assembly: GCA_007922755.1. NCBI lineage: Eukaryota > Metazoa > Chordata > Mammalia > Rodentia > Pedetidae > Pedetes > Pedetes capensis. Next base: position 42,483 of record VMDO01005684.1, on the reverse strand, counting down.
AAGATCTAAGAATGGTGTTATTATAGATGGTCTAGAAAATGCATGTAATAGTTCTGACAAGATAAAAAGAAAGTTCACTGCAGGAAAAGTTTCTATCTTAAACTGAACTGATACCCAAGGATATATAGAAAAATATTCCCATAAAAAGACAAGTAAATGGTAGAGAAGTCTTTGATGGGGGGGGGCAGGGGAAGAAGTGTACAAGAGGGTAAGGGGAAATCTATATGAATAATGTGTAACAGAATGTATATATGGAAATGTCACAATGAAAAGACGTGCCAGAATGAATCAGATTAAGGTGTACATTAAAAATTTCCAATAGAAAAAGAAAAAAATAAAAAAAAACCCTGTATGAATAGCAGAGAAGCACTGACATAGTGCCAGTTATGGCACAGCATCAGGGAGTGTTTCCTTCTGTTGTACATAGGATCACTATTAGTCAGACCCAACTCCACAGTACCTAACAATAAACATCAGTGTCCATCTTTATCTTGTTGTATGAATGAAAATGACAATTTCCAAGCTCTTTCTATGTCAGAGTTGATACTATACCAGAAGTGCTGTGCTTTCATTCTTTAAAGCACACTGTTAGGAAAGGAAATCATGCCCAAAATGTGAGACATTTGCATATAATATATGAAGAAGGCCTTTTACCCACCACATGTACAGAACTGCTGAAACTCAATACTGAGAAATTAAACAATTGAATTAAAAATAGGCAAAGAATATGTATGGAAGACAAGTAAACACATAAAAATAGTTATGTTAGTCTTTAAGGAAACATAAACTAAAACTACAACAATTTTCTAATGTACACCCTTAAAATGCCAAAAATTAGAAAGACTTACAAAGTATTTTAAAGTATTATCAAGAATAGAGAAGAACTACAGTTCTTACAGTCTGCTGGTGAGAGGGTAAAATGGTACATTTGGAAAACAGTTTTGAAGTTTTTTAAAAGGTAAACATATACCCATCACATGATCCCACCATCCCAACTCTATGCATTTACCTAAAACAGATGAAACTTTATATCCTTATGAAGAGGTGTACATGGAAGTTTTATTTATAATATTCTTGCACAGCAAACATCATGAATATCCATGTAAGTATAGACTACAAAATGCAATTGTTGTTAGGTGCCATCGATTTGGGTCCGACTCTTAGTGACTCTATGTACAACAGAAAAAAATGCTTCCTGACTCTATACCGAGCACATGATCTTTTTATGTTTATACCCATTATTGTATCTTCTGTGTCAGTCCTTCTAGTTCAGGGTTTTCCTTATTTTCATTGAAATTTCATTTCATTTTCATTTCATTTTCATTGAAAATTTTCATTTTCATTTCATTCACTCTCCCAAACATGATGTCCTACTCCAAGAATTGGTCCCTTCTGACAACATGTCCAAAATATGTCAGGCACAGTAGTACCCATTTTCCTGGCAACCACTGATATGTTTTTCAACATTATGAATTAGTTTGAATTTACTAGAATTTGATATAAGTGGAATAATATATGATACATTATTTTTTGTCAGTACTACCTCCTCAAGTACAGATTCCTCATGAGAACAATTACGTGCTCTATTATTCCCATTCTTTGCAATGTTATTCATAACTTGTTTTATATAGTCACAGTCAAATGCTTTTGCATAGTCAAAAAAAACATAGACATCTTTTTGGTATTCTCTGTTTTCTGCCAATATCCATCTGACATCAGTAATGATGTCCCTGGTTCCATGCCTCTCCTGAATCTGACTTGAATTTCTGGCAGTTCCCTGTCAATATACTAGGCAGTCACTTTTGAATGATCTTTATCAAAATTTTACTTACATGTGTCATTAATGATATTGTTTGATAATTTTCACATCTGTTTGGATCCCTTTCTTGGAAACAGGCACAATATGGATCTCTTCTAATCAGTTGGCCAGGTAGCTCTTTTCCAAATCTCTTGGCATAGACAAGTAAGCACCTCTAGTGCAGGATCTCCTTGTTGAAACATTTCAATTGATTTTCCATCAATTCCTGGAGCTTTATGTTTTGCCAGTTCCTTCAAGCAGCTTCTACTTCTTACTTAGTACCACTGGTTCCTGATCATATGAAAATTGTGGGGCCATGCAGTATATCTAGTAAAACAAACAAAATAAATGGAATATTGATATATGCTGCTATATGGATGAATCTCAGAGCATATGTACTGGCATAAAAATTGGTAAAAATAATATATATTATTCCATTTGCATAAAATTCTCATAAATTCAAACTAACTCATAATTTGAGAAAACAGATCAGTGTTTACCAGGCAAATGGCTACTAGGAGGGACAGAAAGAAACCATTACTAAGGGGCCTAAGGAATCTTTTGAATTGGTGAATATATTTATTATACTGATTGACATAATGGCCTTAATTTCTTATACATAGGTCAAAAATTATCACATTTTATAGCTTAGAAATGTGTAGTTTATTGTGTATCAATGATATATTTAAAATCTTTTTTAAAAGAATAAAAATATTATAAGAAAAATTTAAATAGAAGTACAGTGGAAAAATTCTTAGAAATTAGTATACTAAACTAACTTTAAAAATAGAATAATAATTTTGTTCTCTTTTTAAAAAATTTTTGAAAATTTTTATGCAAAATCATATACAACATTCACATAATTTCAGCAAACATTATGAGATCTGATATTTTAGTGCTTCATAAATTCTCCCTGAGAATATGCCAAGTGACAAGTACTTATGAGGATCACTTTTCTTTTATCACTTTTCTTTATTTTTAAGCTCTTTCTCAGAGTGTTCTTTTCTGTTTTGTATCTTTCATTTTATTTGTTCCACATTATAGCATAATTCTTCCTCCTTCCCTTCTTCTTCTTCTTCTTCTTCTTCTTCTTCTTCTTCCTCTTCTTTTGCTTTTTGTGGTACTTAGGGGTTGAACCCATTGCTTCACACATACTTTGCAAGTGTGCTACCCCTGGCTTGTGTTTTCAGCCCATTTTTGTATTTTTTATTTTGAATTTCTGTTTCACTAAGTTACACAGGCTACTTCTGGTCTATAACTCATGATCCTTTTACCTCCACCCCTAGAGTCACTGGTATTATAGGCATAAGCCACTGTGCCTGGCTAATTTTCTAACTTACTGTTACTACCTTTAATTTTTAAGTTTCATTTCATATTATTTTTTAGATTAAATACACATTAATACCAGTCTTTTTCATTTATCATTACTTCTCATCTTTGAATGGGAGCAGCTTAGCTAGGCCATCTGTTCACTCATTAATTCTATGATTGTCTTTTTCAATTTATCAATATTCAATATTCTTACCTTTCAGGGAAGTAGAAGACTTCTTTTCTTATGAAGTCTATGTGTCAGAGTTTCTGTTGAAAAAACCATATGATTTATTATATCTTTGTGTAGAGTTGACTGTCATAAGTACCAGGAAAACCAGTTGGACTCATTGCCTTTCTTCTAACATGCCACAATTAAATCTGCTTTTCTGCAAAGACTGCTTTTCTGAGCACTTTAACTCGTATCTCCTTGTCTCTGCCAATCATCAATGTAGAATGGGGCTCTTGGGATTTTCATGCCTATGTGTGCCTTCCAGATCCTACAGTTTCAATTAAGGCATCATTAGTTGGACATACAGAACTATAGCAAGCAAATTTCAATGTGCTCTACACAATGTGCTCTATGAAACCTTTTGTGTATTAATTCTTTCTAGAGAAGAGTGTGTCAAAAATGCTTTTAAGATGCTTTTATGTTTCACATAGCTTTAAAATATTTTCATTATTTTCAAATAAGAAAGGTCTTATATAAAACTCAGAAGCATAAGGCTAAATTTTGATAGATTTCTCTTTGTGGAAAAAGAAAATATAAAACTGACAGGGTGAAAAATACAATAATGAAATTTTAAGAACTAAAGAGAGCCAAAGAGAAAATGTATATAAAATATGCAGCCAACAAACACTTAATAAAATTATACTACAGTTGATAGACAAAACAAACTGCCAACGCAGTAGAAAAGCTTGTGCAGGTTATGGATCCATTTAAAAAATGTGTTAGTAAATGCAGAGAAAATGCTCACCTCTCAATTAAGAGCAGAAAGTAAAATTAAATGACATGATTTTCATTTTCCATTATTTCCAGTATTGTAAAGATCAATGCCTCCAAATGTGTGGAAATAATGATGCTATAAGAATATAGATGCAATTAATATTTCTGGAGAAAATATTAGGGAGAATTTATTTGTTAAATACAGTAACTTCCACCTAATAAACTTTCGCTCCAAGTTATTTATAGTAGATATTTCTACCATAATGCTGGCACAGGTGCCATGAGTGGCAGATAAGATATACACATAAATTGATATTTATAAGAATTATACACACAAACATTTATGTTTTTTGTTTTTGGTAGGTGCCATCGAGTTGGTGTTGAACTCATGGTGACTCTATGTGCAACAGGCAAAACACATTTGTCAGTGCTTCTCTGGTATTCATAGGGTTTTCAATGCCGATTGATTTTTGAGAATGGGTTGATAGGTACTTCTCCCACAAACATTTATAGCATTTTAGTAGTAATAAAAATTAATATATCCTAAAATGTTGCCAAATAGGAAGGGATTCAACAAATTATTATACATGTGTAAAACAATATAAAATTATTTGAAAAAATAAGATAGTTTTTAATGTACTAATATAAATAAATATCTAAGAAATTTTAAATGACCAAAATAAGTTGGGAAAATACTGTTACAATATAGTTGCAATCACGTTTAACAAACTAAACAAAAGAAGGCACCTTTTATATGTATGCTGTGTACATATGTGCACTTAGGAAATTTCTGGAATAAAATTGATAAGAGTAATCACCTGTGAAGATTCTAGGCTTGTAACATGTTAGGTCACTTTTCATTTTATATATTTCTGTGTTTGAATTTTTGATTGAGTATTTTATATTAATTAAAAAGAACTAGGAAAATATGCACAAAGCAAGACATATACAAAGTGCTGGATCCAGCCTTCCATGACTTGAAAATTAAATTCTCTAAACTTCCCCATCTCCCTAAGTTCTAGAACTCTATTCTAGATGTAAATAATTTATTACCATAAGGTGTCATTATTTTCTTCCTACATTAACTTGTAAAGATTTTCCTTGGGCTTGAATGGTAAGTTCCTACCCTCTCCTTGCTCTACTCTTACACATGCTTGTCTTGTAAATGCCTACTTATCATATATAGCTTATATATGACTCAGTGTGAAGCTTTCAATGTTCCAGATCAGAATAAATTCCATTTTTCTGACTCCCAATCACATTGTGCATAAATTTATTATGGTAGTTATAACCTTATTTCTTAATTTTTTATTTGTCTTTGCCTCTATTGACAAGCTGTATACAGTCTGAGTAGTTTGAGAAAAGAAAGGATGTTGAAACAGCTTATATTTAGAGACCAAACAGCAGATACTGGAACTTTTAACTTGAGTAGCTCAGTAAGGCCTGACACTCTGAAATTCTTGTTTCCTTGTATCACAGAGCTCAAAGGAAGACCCCTAGTACAAAGAATAAGGAAGAAAATGAAGATTTGAGAAAATTACAGTCTGATCACAGAGCCTATAAATTCTTATCACACAGACTACCTGCCCTTATTCTCTGTTATAGATCTTTATAATTCCATGACTTAACACAGCAGCAGACTCAAAAGGTTCTCAACACATCTTAAGTGACAAATAAAGAAATGAACACTATGCTACATCATGAGTGTCAAATGCATCAAATCTGTTCTTGAGATGGTCTCTAAACTCAAGTGCAGTATACTCAAGGTCATACCTTAGCTCTCATATACTTGTTCTAATTTTCTTCAGTTTCAATTTGAATGTGGATATGAGCAATTAATGGTCTGATCCACAATAAGCACCTGGTCTTGCTCTGACTTCTCATACTGAGATTTTTTCCATCATCTCTTTCCACAAATATAGTCAATTTTCTTCCTGTGTGTTCCATCTGGTGAATTCTATTTGTATAGTCACTGTTTATGTTGGTGAAAATATATTTGCAATGAAAAAGTCATTGGTCTGACAAAATTCTATAAGTAATCTCCAGTATTGTTTTTGTCACCAAGGCCATATTTTCTAACTGCTGAGACTTCTTCTTTGTTTCTAACTTTTTTATTGCAGTCAACAGTAATTATCAGTACATCCTGTTTGCATCTTCAATTAATTTCAGATTGCAGAGGCTGGTAAAAATCATCGCTATCTACATTTGTAGTCTGAGTGTTGAATGTATAAATTTGAATAACAGTCATATTACCAGTAATATAACAGTCATATATACCTGTCTTGTAGGTGTATGGTTCTTTTTCTGTCATTGACAGCATTGTACTTCAAGACAAATCTTGAGATATCTTTGTTAATGATGAATGCAATCCCATTTATCTTTAAGTTGTCATTTCCAGCATAGTAGATCATATGATTGTTTGATTCAAAATGTCCAATAGCAGTCCATTTTAATTCACAGATTCCTAGAATGTTTATGTTTATCCACTCCATTTCCCTTTTGATTATTTCTAATTTTCCTAGATTCATACTGTGCACATTCCATGTTCCAATTACTAATGGATGTTTACAGTTGTTTATTCTGATTTTGTATCATGGCACATCAGCAATTGGAGGTTCCAGGTGCTCAAGAACAGATTTTGTGCATTAAATACTAATGATGTAAATGCAGACAAGTTGTGGCATGACATAAAAAATATCATTCATGAGGAAAGTTAAAGATTATTAAAAAGATGACAAGGGAAAAAATGCCAAGTTACAAGTCAAAAGAGACTTTGGAACCTGCCCTTAACATCTAGTAGCTAAAGTAAAAGGAAGACATGATGAAGTTAAAGAACTAAATAGATTTCCAAGGGCAGCTTGAGAGGACAAGATCAAGTACTATAATGACATGTGCAAAGAGCTGGAGATAGAAAACTGAAAGGGAAGAACATGCTCTGTTTTTCTCAGGCTTAAAAAATTAAAGGAAAAGTTCAAGCCTTGAGTAGCAATAGTGAGAATTCTACAGGGAAGATAAATAATGACACAGTTACAATGAAAAGTAATGGAAGGAATATACAGTCATTATACCAAAAATATTTGGTGGGTCATCAATCATTTCAAGAAATAGCATATTATCAGGAACCAATGGTACTTAGAGACAAAATAGAAGCTGCCTTTGAGGCATTAGCAGAACACACAGCTTCTGGAATTGATGGAGTATCAATTGAGATCTTTCAACAAACAGATGCACTACTGGAAGTGCTCACTTGTCTATGCCAAGAGATTTGGAAATCAGATACCTGGCCAGGTGACTGAAGATATCTATAATTGTACCCACTGCTAAGAGAAGGGATCCTGGAGCATGAAGAAACTATAGAACAATATCAATAGTATCATATGCAATTAAAAAACTTTACTAAAGATCATTCAAAAGTGACTGCAACAATATATTCACAAGGAACAGACAAAAAATCAAGTTGGATTCAGAAGAGGGCATGGAACCAGGGACATCACTGCTAACATCAGATGATTTTGATTGAAAACAGAGAGTACTGGAAAGATGCTGACCTATGTTTTATTGAGTATGCAAAGGCGTTTGGCTGTGTGGATCACAACAAATTATGGATCACATTGCAAAGAATGGGAATACCAGTATACTTAGTTGTACTCAAGAAGAGTGTGTAGAAGGACCAGTAAGCAGTCATTTGAAAAAAAAATAAGGAAACAATGCTTGATTTAAAGTCAGGAAAGGTGTGTGTCAGGGATGTTTCCTTTCAGGTTACCTCTTCAATCTCTATGCTGAGCAAATAATCTGAGAAGCTGAACTTTATGAAGAAGAACATGGCATTATGGTTGGAGGAAGACTCATTAAGAACTTACATTTTATGCAGATCACACAACTTTCTTTGCTGAAAGTGAAGAGGATTTAAGACATTTGCTTATGAAGATCAAAGAATATAGTCTTCAGTATGAATTGCACCTTAACATCAAGAACACGAAAAGCCTTTCAAATGAGTATGTAAGCAACTTCATGATGAATGGAGAAAAGATTGAGGTTGTCCAAGATTTTGTTGTACTTGGTTCTATAATCAACACCCATGGAACCAGTAGTCAAGAAATCAAAAGACACATTGCCCTGGGAAAAGCTGTTTTAAAAGACTTCTTTAAAGTTTTGAAATGTAAAGATGTCACATTGAAGACAAAGGTCTGCCTGATTCATGCCATAGTATTTTCAGTCGCATTGTATGCTTGGCAAAGCTGGATATTTAATAAATGGGAAAGGAGAAGAATTGATGATTTAGAATTATAGTGCTGGAGATGAATACTGAATATACCATGGACTACCAAAAGAACTGACAGATATTTCCTAGAAGAAGTGCAACCAGAATGCTCCTTGGAAGCAAGAATTGGTAGTCTGTGTCTATGTATTTTAGATATGTTGTCAGGATAGACCAATCCTTGCAGGAGAACATGATGTTTGGGAGAGTGGCAGGTCAACCAAAAAAAAGGAAGACCATCAAATGGATGGATTGAGACAAGGGATGGAATAATGGTCTTAAACATAAAAAAAATCATGTAGATGGCACAGTTTTGGGTAATGTTTCATTCTGTTGTACATAAGGTCACTATGAACAGAGCCTGGCCTGATGGTACCTATAACACCAACATGTTCTACCATATTGTGTTTTACACAAAGACCACTAACACACATTTCTGTCCTTTAGAGTTTCATAGTTTAAAATATAAGTATCCATAATATAAAGCACTCCAAATAGTATCAAAGGAATAGTTTATGTTACATAAGGTTGAATGGGGGCTGGGATTTAGCTCAGTTGGTAGAGCGCTGCTTTGCAGTCTCTGAGGTCCCGAGTTCGATTCCCACCACCCCAAAAATGGGAGAAAGATGTGGCAATCCACTCCCAAGGCAATCCTGAAACAATCTGCCATTGAAAACCCTATGAGGGTCGCTATGAGTCGGATACCGACTGAACGGCACCTAACAACAACAACAACAAGGTTGAAAAGCCTGCAACCATGGCACCATGGTGTCCAATCCTATCAGATCTCAGAAGCTAAGCAGGGTCAGGCCTGGTTAGTACTTGGATGAGAGACTGCCTGGGAACACTAGTTGCTGTAGCCTTGGGAGAAGGACCTGACAAGCCACTCCCAAAAATAATCTTCCATTGAAAACCCTATGAATGGCAGAGAAGCAGTAGCAATACTCTTTTGCCTGTTGAATATAGGGTCTCTATGAGTCAGACACCAACTTGACAGCACCTAACAACAAAAACAAGGTTAAAAAATATATAATGCAAGTTGTGAGTAATTACGAAGTATACAACATCTTATCATAGAAGTGCTACTTTAATAGTTACTTGATAATTAGGAGGATTTCACTATGGAAAAGAAAGGAGTTGGGAAGATAAGAGAGAAAAACAGTAAACCTTTATTATTAAGGGAAAGCACAGAAACATTTCAGTAAGGAGACTTTTACAAAATTGTAAATTGTCATGTCTGCAGTAAAGCAGTGAATTTAAAATCAGGTCAGAAATGGAAACTTGCTCCACTGACAAACAGAAGACTTTAGAGCCATTTATTCCAGAAGAAAATGACCAAAGGCTGAGTTTGAGGATGATTATCCAAGCAGGACAATGTTATGTGGGCTGGTAGTGAGGAGAAGATGGAAAGACTCTACATAGGAAGCCATCTCAATCATTGACATGAGTAGCAACTGCAGCTAAGATCAGAAAAAAAGTAGGAAAAATGAAAAGATGGAGACTCAGATTGATTTGGGAGAAATTACAGAAGTTTTTACCTTTACTCTTGATTTCACCTATTTTGCTAAATCTTAGAGCAGTGTTCTGAACTAGTTTTTTAATAAGCTGTGGTTTCTGACCAAAGATATATAAATCTGTATATTGGACTGAGAGGTGAAGATTCTTCATCTAATCACACCAAAACATAAGTTTATTTTCTAAAATATTTAAGTCTCAAGATTACAGTTATCTAAGACCTAACAAAAAAAAGTCCTAAAAAAACAAAAGAGACAAAAAACCCACAAGGACAAACACATCAAGATGTTGCTTGCAAATGAGATATTAAATCATTGTAATTAGCTACAAAGATATTTGAAGCCATTAATGCTATATTTATGCTATATGCTATATATGCTATATATGCTATATTTATGTACTTATGGGTTCCTTGTAGGCAGGCAAATTTGGGGTAAATTTTATAGAAAATCATGATCAAAATCAACTGAGTAGAAAAAGATGGAATGGAAGTTTTCCAAAGGCCTTACATAAAATATCTTTTACAAAAATGTGAAGGTAATTCATCCAGAACAGTGATTTTAAAATTTACTGCTTTGTTGATACTGAAAAATGGAAGATTTTAGAATTAGAAATTTCTTTCCATTTTCTCCTACTTTCCATCTATTGCCGATTTAAAATAAAAAACATTCTAATTTTTGACTAGTCTTCACTACTAAAAGTTGACTTTAGCAAAAGCACTTATCAAGAGCAGATTAAAAAAGAAAGCAGATGACACTATTCTTTCAGTGGTAAGGGATCAAGTGGCATGCATTTTACCTAATTTCTTAAGCACTAGACCCCACAGAAGAGACCTACACTGATAAGAACTTCAGGTAAAGGGGGAAAAGTAACATATGTTGAGCGCCTAGTAAATTTAAATAGCTTTGAGAAAACTGCCATATATCTAGTTATTCATTCTGATGATATAATGGAAAGTCAGAGAAAACAATTGTGGACTTTTTGGTGTGAACTGGGCCAGAAATTTGTTCTTTTCTTCCATTTCAGCATGGAAGAAAGGAGTATCATTTGCCAGAGCAGAAACGCTTGTGTTCAGGGAGGTTTTGCTTCAGTGAATGCTGGTTTTACTATCTGAAAGAAATTTACAATGAACCTTACTAAATGAAAACTTTATTAAATCACTTTGGTTATTAGAAACTTGGATGTACTTCTGGCTTGAATTAAAATAAGTTCTTGTAGTCATTTGTCTAAGTCACTTAGACTTGGGGTCACTTACTTGAGAAGGGGACAAAAAGTAAAATATAAAAATCTGAAAGCAAAAGCCTGGAGAATTAATACATGAAAAAAGAAATGAGAGGAATTTGAGGTCTAAAAGATAAAGAGGGAAAAGTCAGCTGAAGAGGAAGCACAGAAAAAACAGAGGTAAATCTTGGGCTTCCTGCCAGTCTTGCCCTCAGCTGTAATTAAAATTTCTCTTCTCTACATCCTTCTAGCATTTTAGTATAATGTCCATTACCATAGTTATCTGTTCTTACCTTATATAATAAAACATTTTTATTCAAGAAAGTGTACCCCACGAAGCCAGAGACCAATAAGTGACAGACAATGGTTAAATATTGAGGAATTTTATTAGCAGTTTGCTAAAATTTTGGTAGCTGAGACTGGCCTGCTACATGTGGTCTATCATGGAAATTGGAAGATTCATTAGAACTTTTGTTTTTGGAGAGCCTGTTTTCCAGTACAGTACGTCATTGCATAATTCCTTTTATAGCACCGTAATATCTTAGCTCAAATTTGCCCTTTATTCTACCCTTTTCTGCCTCCAATACTCACTCACTTCATCCTGTATACTGGCTAAAACTTTCTTACATAGGACAATTACTTAGTGCATGAAAGCATAAATGAATGGTTGAAGAAATGAAGGAAAATCTATATAAAGTGTTTAGTGCTTGTCATATAATCTACACATGCTAAATATATGTCAAGTTAGTCAATAATCCCAACACATTTTCAGCCTCTGACTTGTGTCTTAGTTGTTGTATCCATGTTCTCAATTTTGAGGGTCCTTATACACAGGAAGGAACCCTAGACTGTGAATGGGTGAAAGTTCAAAATAGATTCTAGCTGGAGGATTCTAGAACTTTTCTGGGAACAGGAATCACCTGAGGAATAAAATAATCACAATTTCTGACATCTCAGCCTCACAACACTCTGATCAAATAGGTCTGGGATCATTCCTAGAAATCTCCATTTGACAAAAGTACCCAAGGTACTTCACACCTAAGTACCCAGACCTGTATTGTAATAATTGTTCTTCTAGTTTATTAGGTTCTCTCAGTCAAGATCTTCCTGTTCTGAACACACAAAAACTAAAATTATTTAATTAAACAGATGCCTGTTGGTTTTTGGGAATTGCTTTCTTGAGTTCTTTATAAATTCTGGGGAATAGTCTGTCCAATGTATAAGATGTGAATATCTTCTCCCATTCAGTGAGGACTTCCTTGACTCTGTTGATTATTTCCTTTGCTGCACAGAATCTTTTTAATTTCATGTAATCCCATTTATCTATTCTTGTTGTGATTTCTTGAGCAATTGGAATCTTATTGAGGAAATGCTTTCCTATGCCTATATGTTGGAGCACATTGCCTATCTTTTCTTCTAGTAATTTTAAAGTTTCTAGTTTTACATCAAGGTCTTTTATCCATTTTGAGTTAACTCTCAGCATTTTGGGGGTGCAGGTCTGTTTTCATTTTTCTGCAAGCCGGTATCCAAGCTTCCCAGCACCATTTACTGAAAAGGCTATCCTTTCTCCAATTTACCTGCTTTGCCAAAAATTAGATGGCTATAGATGGGTTGGTGTATCTTTGGGTCTTCTCTTCTGGTACACTGGTCTTCAGGCCTATTTTTGTGCTAGTACCAAACTGTTTTTGCTACTACAATCCTGTAATATAGTTTAAAGTCAGGAATTGTGATCCCACCTCCACTAATTTTGCAGCTTAAGAGTGTTTTGGCTATGCATGATCTTTTGTGTTTCCATATGAATTTTTGGATCACTTTTTCTATTTCTGTAAAGTATGTCATTGGAATTTTAATGGGGATTGCTTTAAATCTATAGATTATTTTTGGTATGAAAGTCATTTTTACAATATTGATTCCCCCAATCCATGAGCAGGAGAGATCCTTTCACCTTTTAGTATCCTCTGTGATTTCTCTCTTTAATGTTTTGAAATTTTCCTTATAGAGATCTGCAGGATCTTTGTTTAGGTTGATTCCAAGATATTTTAAGTTTTTGGTGGTCTATCATGAAAGGGATTGTAACTGTAATTTGCTTCTACTCCTGCTCACAGTTGGTGTAAAGAGAGGCTACTCTTTTTTGAGTATTAATATTGTATCCTGCCATTTTCCTGAAGGAGATAATTAGGTCTAAAAGTTTTCTAGAGCAGATTCTGGGGTCATTTTCGTAAAGTATCATGTTATCCACAAAGAAGGATAATTTGACCTCTTTTTTTTGCCCATCTGTATCCTTTTGATTTCTTTCTCTAGTATAATTTCCCTGGCTAGGACTCTAATCACAATCTTAAATAAGATAGGAGAGAGTGGACATCCTTGTCTTATACCTGATCTTAGAGGAAATAGTTTCAAGTTTTCTCCATTTAATATGATATCGGCTGTAGGTCTGTCATAAATGGTTTATGATGCTATTTCCCTGTTATGCCTACCATCTCCAGGGTATTTATTATGAAAAGGTGCTGCACTTTGTCAAAAGCCTTCTCAGCATCCTTTGAGATGATCCTGTGATTTTTGTTTGCAAGCCTCTTGATATGTTGAATTACATTAATTGATTTTGTATGTTGAACCAGCCTGGCATCTGTGGAATATATCCCACTTGGTCAGGGTGAACAATTTTTTAAATATGTTGCTAAATTCAGTTTTCCAGGATTTCACTGAGAATTTTTGCATCTATGTTCATAAGGGAAATAGGTCTATAATTCTCAATCTTAGATATATCCTTTCTTGGTTTAGGTATCAAGGTGATGGTAGCTTCATAGAATGAGTTGGGAAGTGCTTCCTCCTTTTCTACTTTTTGAAATAATTTGAGGAAAATTGGTAATAAGTCTTCTTTGAAGGTTTGGTAGAATTCTGCTATGAACCCATAAGGTCCTGGGCTCTTCTTTGTTGGGAGATTTTTTTATTACCTTTTCTATTTCAGCATATGTAATGGGTTTGTTTAGGTCACTCATGTCCTCTGGGGTAAATTTTGGTAAATCATATGTGTTGATAAATGTATCCATTTCTTCTGTATTTTTGTATTTTGGGGAATACAATTTCTCAAAATATTCCCTGATGATTTTCTGTGTTTCATTGGAATTGGTGATAACAATACATTTTTCATCTCTTATTTTCATGATTTTGGCCTTTTCTTTTTTCTTTTTGATGAGATTGGTCAGGGAGTGTCTATTTTCTTAATCTTTTCAAAGAACCAGTTCTTAGTCTCATTAATTCTTTGAATTATCTTTTTAGATTGTAATTGAGATATCTCTACCTTGATCTTCATAATTTCTGCCTGAGTGCTCCTTTTGGCATTGGTTTGTTGTTGGCTTTCTAGTGTCTTGAGATGTGTCATCAGTTCATTTATTTGGCTTATCTGTACTTTATTGATGAAGGCACTCAATGCTATGAAATTCCCTCTTAGAACTGCTGTATCCCATATATTTTTGTAGGATCTGTTTTCATCCTCGTTTCATTGTAGGAATTTTTAAAATTTCCACTTTAATTTCTTCAATAACCCATTGATCATTCAGCATTGTATTGTTTGGTCTCCGTGAATTTGTAAAACTTCTGGTATTTTTCTTGTTTTTGAGTTCCAATTTTCTTCCAGTGTGGTCTGATAAGGTACAGGGGTTGATTTCTACCTTTTTGTGTTTATTGAGACTATTTTTGCATACTAAAATGTTTTCTATCTTAGAGAAGTATACATGTGGTGCCAAGAAATATGTGTATTCCTCATTAGATGGATAAAATATTCTGTAGATATCTGTGAATTCTTGTTGATCTAAGTTGCACATTAAGCTCATCATTTCTCTGTTGATTTTCCGTATTGAGGACCTCTCTCTTGGTGAAAGTGTGGTACTGAAGTTTCCCATAATTATTGTGTCTAGACCAATGTAGTTCTTTATTTCCCATATAGTTTGTTTTATGAAGCGTGGTGCCCCTATATTTGGAGAATATATATTAAGTAATGTTATTGGTTCCTGGCTGGTTGTTCCTTTTAGTGATATATAGTATCCTTCTTTATCTCTTCTAGTTAGTTTTGGATTGAAGGTTAATCTATCTGATATTAGTATTGTGACTCTTGCTTTTTCCCCCCCCCTGCTTGGTATATTGTTTTCTAGCACTTAATTCTCAATCTGTTAGTCTTTGTGGGTTAGGTGAGTCTCTTGAATGGCACTTATTGAGGGTTTATATTTTTTCATCCAATTGGCCAGTCTGTGTCTTTTAATGGGTGAGTTAAGACCATTTACATTAAGAGTAATTATTGAGAAGTGTCTACTTTTGTGTATACAGTCAATACTTGTTACTGGGTTTTGATTCGTGCTTATCTTATTTCTTTCTTGATTTCCTCTCATGTTAATTGTTCATTTCTTTGATCTTCTATATAGGGTTGTCTTGTCTCCTCTACATTTGGTAATTGAGGATTCTCTGTAATGCTACTTTGCACAGTTATATTAATGGGTTTGCCTTTAAACATTAGTTGGAGTTTTTCCCTAGCTCCTTTGAAAGCTGCTTCTCTGGTGTTCAATGTAAGCATTCATACAATAATATGTTGTGGGGAGAATCTGTTTTGGTTTACTCTGGGAGAGATTCTGAATGATTCAGTTGTGTTAACTATCCAGAACATGGATTAGCTCTGGAAAATTTTCATTAAGAATGTTGTGGAATAAATTCTCTAATCCTCTTGTGCTCCTTCAGGAACTCCCTGAATTCTTAAATTTCTTTTTTTCATTTTGTCTGAAAACTCTTGGAGATCTAGCTGGTATTGTTTCATCATTTTTTCTATCTGAGGTTGCGTATATTTAATATCTTGTAACCCTTTGTCCGCATCTGATATTCACTGTTCAGCCTAGTCCAGTCTTAGTGATGAGGATTCTGTTGAAGTGTTTAATTCATTCAGCTTGCCTTGCATCTAAAAAATTGAAGCTTGTTTTTTTCTGACCATTTCTAGGTATGAGGAGAGTACATACTCCAGATGAAATACCTTCCTCTCCAGAATTTTCAGGGTGCTGGTGGTGTTAGCTTTGATATCTCTTAGAATATTAATAATTAGAATTCTGAATCCTGTTTCTGACATCTCTAGAAATCAGGGTTGTTTGATGTTGTCTGTTGAGAAGCTTTAGTCGATGGGATCTTCTATGCAGTATGTCCTTTCATGTTTCATGAATTTTTTGTTGAGGTTTGCCCATTGTTTTTTATAGGAGTTGGGTTCCTGCTCCTCCAATTGTGAAGAATCTCCTCTGATGTTTTTTTTTTTTTTTCAGGTTGGGTGATGATGGGACTCTGGCACTTTTCTCTCACTACTCTGGCCCACTCTCCCATTGGAAGCTGCTGGGTCTGGGGAGAGGGGTTTCTGCCTAGCAACCCTCTAGTGGGTCCTGATGGCAGAAAGTCTACACTAGTTTTTCTGGCTAGCCCAGGTTGTGGGATGCTCTCGGTGACCCACCCTGTGGGGTACTCTGCTTGTGCTACCCTAGCAGAGAGGTGGTGTGTGCCCCACCACCCCACCAACACTGCTGGATCCCCTGAGGATCTCACACACCAAGGTCTCAACTCAGAGAACATAGCTCAATTGGCAACAGTAGTTGATGGCAAGCTAGATTCCTATGCCAGGCTTACGGCACTCTTGCATCACCCAACCCCTACTGTGCTCACTTGCGGATCCCCCACTACAGTGGGTGGGATGGTATTATTACCCAGAGTAAATCTGGGGCCTGTAGTCCTGTGTGGGACTCCTGTTGCCTGCTGTCTTGTCACTATCTGCACAGCTAGGACCTCCATAGCAGGACATGGTGGCTGCCATGGCTCTCCTGCCACACTGAGGGCCTGGGTGCCCCTGTCCTTTCATGGGTTGCAGGCCCTTCTTCATTTCACTAACTGATCCTACACTGCAGTGGGTGGGATGATATCATGCAATCCCCAGTAAATCTGGGGTCTATGCTCCCATGTGGGACTCATGCAACCTCTCTGTTTTGTAGCATACTGCATTGCTAAGACCTCCTCTGCAGGGGAATGGAAGCTGCACTGGTGCTTCTGCCACACTGAGGGTCTGAGTGGCTGCTGTTCTTTTGTGGGTCTCAAGCCCTGCCTTGTTCAATTGCAATTCCCACCCTACAGTAGGTGGGATGATACCATACTACCCCCAGTGAATCTGAGGCATGTGCTCCCATGTGGGTCTCACTCCACCCCATTTTGCTGTGGTGAACTGTGCAGCTGGGACATCTGTGGTGGGAGAATGGCAGCTGTTCTGGCCACTCACTTGGAGACTGGGCACCCTCTGCCTTATCCTATTGTCTACAGCTCCACCGCTTCCAGGTTGCAGTGGGCAGGATGATATCATGCAACCCCCAGAGGGTCTGTGGCCTGTGCTCCCATGTGGGATCCATGCCCCACCACTCTCCTATCTCAAGCCAAATGGCCAGGACTTAAAGTGGGGGAAGGGTGGCACACAGCTGTGACTGTACCTGGTGTCCCAGAATCACTCACAGGTTGGCGGGCTGCCAGAGCTGCACTCCTTGGGGTATTTGAGCTCCAGATGCCCACGTGAAATTTTCCCCTGGGCTGTCAGATCTCTGTTCTATGTGGTCCATGGCAGTTTCTCTAATTCTTCACCACTTTTGGCTTTCAATATCATCAACCTCTAGAGTCTCTTCACCCTCTGAGCAATTCACCTGTTGCTGGAGGAATAGCTGGTGGGTTTTCTGGGGTCCCAGTTCTGCGTAGCTGACAATTTTCTCTCCCTACTGGAGCAGGTCTCTATGTTTCTGGTGGCACACTCTCACTGACCTGCCTCCCCTTTCAAACATTCCTCTTCTGTTAGTGATTTTTACCTAACCTTGTGGATTTTTTTAATACACCCTTAGATCTTATCTAACTCATCTCTCTATCTGACTGATCAATATCAGTTCTAAGCCACTATTTGGGTTCTCCTATCTTTCTGCATTTCAAAATGGGTGTTATCTGTCCACCATATTAGTTTCATGCCCCCTCTATGATGAGCAGGCTAATTTAAGAAACTCACTAATATCTTAATCATATCATTAGGGTAATTTTCAAGAAACCTTCAAAGTCACATCTAATACTCCACTAAAATAACTGCAACTGATTCTAGCAACTGATAATTTTTGAACCATTCTATACCTATTATCTTCCTTGACCCCTCACTACTCTTTGAAGTAGATATAGCAGAAATTATTATCCCTATTAAATGATGAGAAAATTGAAGCCCTTCAGACTCATAAGATTTGCTCAAAATCCACAGTTAGTGATAGTCATTCTTTCAACCTTAAGATTAAATTGTCATTCACATTTAATTTTTGTTTTGTTTTTATTCAAAATCCAACTTTCCATTTCACTCACATTAACAGAGTGAAATTTGTTGGTAACAATTAACTCACTTGTTAGCATCTCACTGTTTCCTTGTGCCTTGTAATAAAGGCCTACCCTATATAATGTTAAAAATGTAACACAGAAAAAATACTAATAAACACTGATATCTCAGGCTGTTTCCAGCCATCTGTTGCACATTAAAATCAGGCCAACTTTGACATTATCATATCTCAGATGCAAAGTTTTCTTGAGCAATCTGTCCAATGCAAGTGAATTATAAATCTTCTGTTGATGCCAAGGATGCCTAACCTGAACCCTACCACAGATATTCCTGGGCTCTTTCACTTTCCATGGGTTTCTCATGTGAGACTCTTGAATGTCATAATACTCATGATACTGGCAGTGACGGCTTCTGCTGCTGCTGCTGCTGCTGCTGCTTCTTCTTCTTCTTCTTCTTCTTCTTCTTCTTCTTCTTCTTCTTCTTCTTCTTCTTCTTCTTCTTCCTTTGCTAGATCAAACCAAGGGTCTAGAGCATGCTAGCATGCAAGAGTTCTACCAGTGAGACACATCCCCTTCCTTAACATTTCTACTGGATGTTTTCACTGATATTACAATAAGATTTTTCCCTATATTTTCTAGAGAATGTTTTGAGAACTGCACTAACACTGCACTGAAAAATAGTGGATGGTGTTTTCTACCAATGATACCCTTTAAAAATCATACAAACATTATGATTGTCATCTTAACATCTAATGAGTTGGAGTCCAGAGGCTTTATTTTTTAAAAAAATATAAAAATAAAAAACCCTGAGAATCAAGATTTGAAAATACGAAGCACAGCAGAGAAATAACTTTCATGAAACTTGTCAGAGTAGCATAGAGACATTTCTCTCTCTGCCCCAATATTCCACCATTTTTGACTACATTATTCTCCACCAAAAACAACATGATATGAGTGGCTTTTTAAAAAGAATTTTTTCCACTCTATGAATTTTTCATGCTCCTTATTTTACCTATAAGCATACTATATGAAATATTTCCCTTTTTAAATGTTCAAAAACATCTTTGCAGCACCCCATATGCAAGCCATCATATCTAAGCTCAAAACATTTGTAGATCTTTTTTTGAGATCATTATCACTTTCTGACTTGTATAATAGGCTTTATATAAATTATATATATATATATATATATATATATACATACATACATATCTATCTATATATATATAGATATATATATATATACATACATACATATATATACCCTCTTTCTGCTAGACTTACAGTCTCCAGTCCAGGATTTGTGTATTCCTCCCTGTGATTTATACAGGGCCACTATAAGTGGTCCTGTATTAATCAAGTGGAGAATAAAGTCAGATATTTAACTAACTGTGGTTTTTTGGAATATTGGACTATTCTAGATGAAAAATTTAAAAAAGAAAGAAAGATAAAAAGAAAGAATGTAGGAAGGAGAAGGAGAGAGGAAGAGGGAAGAGAGTTATATGATAAATTTTGATTCAGAGTATTTCTTCTTGCATTATTATAATCATTAATCCATTATGTGAGATCAGATAGCTATGGTGGCTACATGATTTTAAGACATGTTTTATTATTACTACATTTTTATACCTAGAAAATAAAACATTTAACTAAACAGTGACAATTAGAGCACACAAATTATTTAACTCTAATCAAAGTTTATTTTAAGTGGGTTTAACTGACCTTTTTCACTTCTCATAAAATACACTCTTCTCTTAGAGTCTAAATTTACTAGCAAATTCTATTTGCCAAAAATCCAAGATGATTCATCTTCTGACTCTGCTTTAATTCATTAAGGATTACTGGCATTCATAGAGGATTAAAAAGCTCTACAGCAAGGTAGACAAAGATTTGAAGTGTTTCCTGAGAACTCAGATTAGTGCCACCATTAGGGGAACTGAACATCATTGTACCTTTCTCTCACACTTAGAAGTGGATGGTCACGGGGTGGGGAGAAAAGGAGCAGCAATAGAGTTAATATTGATTTTTACTGAACTCCATGGACACATCCCACTAAACATTCTATTATGATGAATTCTTCAAAGGTCAATCTTTTGTCTCAGCTTCTGAAAGTCAATACAATTCAAACTGGTAATTTCAGCAAATGTTCTGGACTGGAAAACTCTTCTTCTCAAGTGGGCCATGTATCCAATGGAAATTTTTATCCTATTTTATTTGGCTAGAAGTCAAAATTGATAAGTTGCTAAGAAAAAAATAGGGCATACCATTAAACATATATTACATATTCTTTTCAAATGATGTATATATTTTAGCATTTATATAATATTTGCAAATACAAATTACTTCCTGATTTCTATTCATTGTTCCTAAAACACTCTGGTATTCTAATTTCTTTCTGATAACAGGCAAAATAGTCATTTATTTTGGAGGATACAAATAGCTGGCATTAAATATTTAAGACTCTAAATGCCAGTGTGCTTACTTATATTGTCTCTCAATTTTATTTTCACATTCTGGAAGTTTCTATGTTCTCTAAAACAATGGATTTGACCCAGTTAGGATTCTTTTCTTGATTTTGGGGAGAAGTAGTCTGGTGTTTGTTTGGTTGTTTGTTTTGTATGCATGTGTGTGTGACTGTGTTTTGAGTTATATGGCAGGGTGGTAGTAAGGCACATGGGCAGGGACACACAAATATAACATAGGCTACACCCACAAGATAGAAATTTTAAAATATTCAGATGACTTCTTTCCAAGTGTTGGAGAAAAATTCAGAATCAATTTAAAAGAGTGCTATTTTCTCTGATGAAAGTAAATATCAAGTTACCATTGCATTTTTGTTAATTGAACTTCCAAAACGCCTAATTGAGATAAATTCAGGCCTTTTGAAATTTACTCTGTTGTTTTACCCTTTCAAGGAATAAAAATATGTCTTTAGAAAACTCAGGCATCATAGTCCAACAAATCAAAATATGTACATGCAGGGCCCCAAGCAATCTACTGATGAGAACAAAAAGAAAATGCTTCTGTTTTTGAGGTACTTTATGACCCATATAAAGAATTAAGACTGGTATGCCTGGAACTTAAAAAATGTGTAAACAGAAAGCTATCATTCTATTAAAAGAACTGCAACTATCTTTTCAGCTCTTAAAGCCCAAGTTACCATACCTCTTAAAGGTAGAATCCATCCTTAGTGATGGGATTACGGATTTTTCAAGGGAACTTTTTTGAGAAGGTATCCTAAATTAGTATAAGAATTATTAGGGCTAATGAAAATGAAGATATAAAGTGAGAGGTGGCAGATAAGTGAATAGACTTTGATTTCAGGACTTTTACTGAAGAACTATACTTAATCCTTTGGGTGGCGAGTCCAAGATGGAGAATTCTTAAGTATACGGGTTATCTAAAGCTAGAACTCCAAAGGCTACAATGCAATTAACTACCACTATCCCCCAATCCAGTCATAACAGAATGTAAAGAAAATTGCCTTGGCACTCAACAGAGCAAGTGCCAAAACTAAGATTAAATATCTCTATAAAGTCACACCTGCAAGTCAGCAACTGAGCTGAATTGCAATTCAAACTCTCTCTCCTTACTTGGAAGTTCAAAAAAAAAAAAAAAAAAAAACCCAAAATCAAATTGCTTAAGGTAATATAGCAAGTACCAGAAACTCTAGACCACTTAAGAAGGAAATCTAACTCATCCCTGAAATTTCCCAAGTCAGGAGGTATTATCATTAATACATTCTGACAACATAAACAGCTCAGTATAACCACACAGGTAAAGTATACAGCAGAGTAAAACAAGCAGGTACAGATCCAAAATGCTTCATGTAGATATATCCAGATAATGATATAACAAGTTTATTAAGTTTAAAATTATAGAAACTATGGTATACATACACAGTATTATTTAAAAATTTCCAAAGTAATATAATTTCCAGAAATAAAAAATTTAAAATCTTCAAATAGAAACTCAACAGAAACTATGAAATAGGAGATTAAGCACAGCTAAAGAAAAAATTAGTGAACTGGGTTAGCATATTTGTTATTGTTGTTAGGTGCTGTTGAGTTGGGTCCATCTGACAGCAACCCTATGTACAACAGAAACAAACACTCCCCAACACTGTGCCATGACCAGCACTATTGTTGGTGCTCCTCTGCTATTCATAGGGTTTTCAATGGCTGGTTGTTTCAGGATTGTTTCCAGTGTGGGCTGCCATGTCCTTCTCCCATTTTTCCCATGCTGGGGATCAAACCCAGGGCCTCAGAGAGCACAGAGCAAGCTCTCTATCAACTGAGCTAAACCCCAGTTCAGAGATGTTCTTGTTGTTATGTGCCATTGAGTCGTCTCCGACTCATAACAACCCTTATAGTGTTTTCAATAGCTGATTGTTTCGTGGTTGCCTTGGGAGTGGATTGGCACGTCCTCCTCCCATTTCTGTGGTACTGGGAATGAAACTTGGGACTTCAGAGACTGCAGAGCAGTGCTCTACCAATTGAGTTAAATCCCAACCAGTTCAGAGATAGTGGCTAAGAATTTTCAAAAAGTGGTGAAAGGATCTAACTCAGAGATTTTAAAAAATTCTAGCCAACCCCATGCATGATGCATAGCATAGTGCTCACAACAAGACATAAGACAGTGGAATTTCAGAATACCGGATACACAAAGAAGCTACAGCTGTCAGAAAAGGACAGAACAGCTTTGTAGTTTAAAGGAATTTCATTTAGACTTAAAGCTACGACAATAGGCACAGTTGGATGTCAGAATTCAGTGCAATACAATCCCCAAGGCTCTTTAAGAAGATAATTGCCAAATTAGAATTATATCTTAAGAATACCTTCTTCAAAGTTGAAGGTGAATAAAGATATTTCTAGAAATGCAAAAAGTGGTGAATTTCATCAAAAAAGATATTCACTGTATGAATTCTAAAAGTATTCTCACAAAACAGATCTGAGATATGAAAAAAATGAAATTTCAAACAAAACAATGTGCCTTGGCTACATAAAACAATGTTGTTTGGGATATTAAAAACTGCAGAATGATACTGTCCGACAATAGGTTAGCAATGAAGGCAAATGGAATGAACATGTCCTTAAGGCTTCATATTATTGGAAGTTAATTTCATACATGAGTAGGTTAATTTTATATGTTATGATTTCTAAAGTATCACTGAATGATTGTTGTTGTTGTTTTTAGGTGCCGTTGAGCCGGTATCTGACTCATAGCGACCCTCTGTACAACAGGGGAAACACTATTGTCAGTGCTTCTTTGTTGTTCATAGGGTTTTCAATGGCAGATTGATTTTCGGGAGGGGGTTTCCAGGTCCTTCTCCCATCTGGATGATTAGTAAATGCATAAATTCCAAACCAGTGTATGGAAAAATGAGACAATAATGATAAACTAATCTATGTAGAAAAACATAAGACGAAGAAAAGGAAAGAAAGAAAAAGAATGGAAAGTGGAGATACAAAAGAAAGAGAGTAACATTATTAGATACACACCTAAATATACCAATCATTACACTAAATGGAAATGAGAAATATTTTCATTTAAAATTAAGAAACTTTTAGATTGGAGAGAATACACATTCAAACTTTAAATAAATTCTATTTATAAGAATTATATATGCTATTAAACATAAGTTTGCTAAAACTTAAACATGGGGAAAATCTTACAGTGTAAATAATAACTAAGAAAAAGCTAATAGACAATATCAAATGAAATAGACTTTAAAATAAAATGTACTTATTTCAATATGAAGAAAGTCACTTCATAATGTTAAAGACTCCTTTCACCAGAAAGATACATGTTTAGCCTCAAAATAATAAACCAAAAATCAAGGTTACAAGAGAAAATAGATAAATTATGGTGGAGAGTTTAATACACCCTTTTCAGCAATTGATAAAATAATCAGACCGACTTTTCCCCCCAGTACTGGCGGTTGAACACCTATTCCAACACTAAGCTTGCACCCATGCCCCCATTTTCAGTTTTTATTTTTTTGTTTTGCAACAGGGTCTCACTAAGTTGTGTAGGCCACCTTGGCCTCAAATATGTGATCCTCTTGTTTCAGCCTCCCAAGTAACTGGGATGATAGGTATACACCAGTTTTCCAGACCACAAACAAAAATATTAATAATGTTACTAAAACTGATAACAATATGATCAACAGATTATGTACTTAGTGAATATATATTAGACATTGTACACAACTTCAAAATACTGAGTATACTAGGAAGAGGTATGTATGTAATTCATCCCGCCATTCTAGAGTAGGTCACAGAGATTGGATAAATATGAATGATGCTCCCTATCATTGCACAATAAGTCAAAAGCATGTGTTACACAGTAGTACTAAATTTTAAAAGTGCACACTGAACATTTTTACAACCTAGCTTGCATCCTTGAATATTTCCTTGCTTTTAAGTTGATTTTAAACAATACTCAAATCTAAACTCCTGGGATTATGGCTTGCTGTCTTAAATTACTTCAGAATGAGCATCAAGTCTAATCCATAATGTATTATTATTGCTGGGGTATGATATTTATTTTATTTATATGCAAATAATAAGTGAAAACCACCAAGGGACGGGGGTATAGCTCGGTGGTAGAGCATATGCTTAGCAAATGTGAGGCCCTGGGTTCAATCTGTAGCACTGTTCCCTCCCCCCAAAATACAAAGAATATAATTTTCTATACCCACATTCTTAATTTAAGCATTTCTGTATGACTAATAATGACCAGATTTTATACTTGCCATTCCTGTCTTGAGGAATAGTGATAAGAATAAGACAAGAGACTATGCAAATTGCAGGGCCTGTCAAGTCAAGCTTACATGTTTGGGCTTGGTTTCATATGCACTGCACATCATGTATGTTTTAGTGGCAGAGTATTAATATGTGCAAAGTAATATTAAAATAAATTCTTGATAGATTAGCTAGAGCAGAAATGGGAAAAAAGCATATCAGTAAGGAGAACATCCCACTATATATAGCTGTTTGGCTTTCCAGTGGCAGTTGGATTTACCTTGACTTGAATGGATAAAAATTATTACCCAGTATCTTTGAAGAAAAACTTAATGGTGCAATTACATTGTAGAGAAAAGAAAAAGATCAGAGTTACTGGTAACAAAGAGAAATATTTGGTTTAGAAAAAGACAGAAATCGTCAAAATAAATCAGGCTAGCCATGATCCATGGGTTCAGTTTGAGTGGAAGAGAGAGAATATAGCTTCCTAGTGGAAGAATACTTTGTCCTGAACAGAGAACAGACTCAAAAATTGGTCTAATTCTCTAGAACATTCTAAATATGGGACGCTCCAAAAATAGATATATCTTTCTTTTGGAATCTAGTCAAATTTATATAATTAAGTGACACTCGAATTTATTCAATTTGCTCTTAGTAAATAAAAATGAAGCAAAAGTTTATGCTATCAAAATCATTTAGGAGACAAGAAATATTATTGGATCAATGATTTTCATTACAGAGGTCAGAAGTATATAAGGTGATGGGATGTAACATTCAAGGTACAAACATCCAATGAAGGCAGTAAATTTGAAAATTTAGCAGTTTTTTTAACTGAACCACTCTCATATTTATCCTGAAGCTCAAAATTCCTATCCTAATTTTCCCAAGAATAGTACTAATATTATGTTAGATTCAAACTCTTTTATTACTTCAAAAAATATCTTTCAATCAAGAGGTTAATGAAAGCTGCACATTTGTATCAAAGGAATGATTGTTGGACGCATAGTTTGTAGAAGAAATAACACTAGAAAAGGCTGTATACTATATTGGACAAATAATTTTTGGGAAAAGTCTATAATGTTTATAATAAATTATAGTTTCTGCTTTTATTTTAAAATAAAGGGAGGACTTATGCACTTATAAATAATAGCCCCAAATTAAGACTCTTTAATAGTTTATGAGAAATTAAAACTCTGATATTATGAGAAGTATGTTCTTTATCTATTATCTGTTTCTATATTGCAAAACAACACTAATTAGAAATGATATTTTAACTTGAGTCATTGCCATATCAATGTTCCATGTTTCAGAGAATTACGATAAGCATCTATAGAAGCACTGGACTTTGGAGAAGCAGGCGTTGCTCTTGATTAATAGGGTGACCTTGAACAAATACTTTTAACCCCTGAATTATTGTATATGATGCTATGTCATTTTATTCATTGCTTTGACCCTTTTTTTGTTTGTTTCTTTGAGACAAGGTCTTATTATGTAGCCCAGGCTGGCCTTGACCTAACTATGCAGCCTATATTGGCATTGAACTCATGATCCTCCTGCCTCAGCCTCTTGAGCGCTAAAGTTATAGATATGCACCACTTTGCCAGGATTGTATTGCCCTTTCACTGAATTTGATTTGAATACTGATTTTAGTGGGAATGCAGTTCCATTCACTAAATAGTATGTCAAATTTGCTGCTGAATCTCATACCCACCTTTAGTTGAAAAGATCGAATATTTTCTAATTAAATTGGTTGGACATTGTTGGAAAGGTAAACCAGAATTTGCTAGTAAGAAAACGGAGAAATTGGGTTAAGTGTTCTTCATGAAAATAAGCAGATGAAGTTTACTTTTCATTTTCTCACACAGAAAACCTGGCTAAGGCATTTTGGTAGATGATACTACCAGCTGCTACTTTACCCTAGGGAGTATCTATGTATGATATTTCTTCTTCACACAGTTCCCCAATAGTGACCTATAATGTCAGCATTCTGTAGATGGACACTTCACATTTTATAATCTGAGATTTTTGTTGTTACTTTAGTTTTGTACTTTAGAAGGAATAATTTCCTCTTTTGGGAAAGTTAGACCAGATTTTTAATATGTCAAATTTAAATAACTTTTATATTCCATCTTGCATTAAGTCAACATATATAGAGAGTGGTTACTATGAGCAAGGCAGGGTGTTTTGTGTGTGAAAGTGAAAAAGGCTCAGCTGTCATGCTTAAAGAGCTCACAGCTTAGTGGAAAGGCACTAAAAGCTAAGTAGCAGTGTTGTACACAAGAAGTAACAGTGTGCTCTAGGAACAATCAGAAAGCAATGACAAGTTCTGCCTGAGGGATAAAGGAAAGTCATCATACAGATGGTGACATTTGGACTCCATCTTGAAGAGTGGATAGGAGTGTGACAAGTGAAGAAGAAAGGGTGGGAAAGTATTCCGAGAAATGGAACATCAAATTCAGCATAAGAGTTTGAGAAGAGACATTGTACACTGAAAGAACGGTGAGAGTAATTTTTATTTTATGTGAAAAAGAGTGAGATAATGCTGACAACATCAGGGTGCAGAATACATTAAAGGAGAGATGACAGGCCTGAAGAACAGATGTGGAATAAATGCCCACGATGGCTGCCCGAGGGTTAGGAATAGACGAATAACACTGAATTAATAATTAACAAATTGTTAATTAACAACAAATGCCTTTTAAGTGAATTGATTTTAAAATTCATGAATGAAGCCAAAAGCCCAAATGACTGCATAAGCACTCTGCAGAGATCTAAAAGAAATAGTTCAATAAGCAGGTGACCAATCTCAACAGGTTAAAAATGATAGTAGTTAGGCCACTTGCATATAACACAAGGCATCTTATTACAATAAAAATGTGAAATAATTGCTTTGTTTTCATAGGAAAGCAAAGAAGATTTTATGATTTAGTATTCCTATAAAAGAAAAATGATGCATGCTGTGCACCCAGTGGCTAATACAGGCAAAAAATATGGCCAGGGTTAAGATTATGCAGCACCCTGCAAACACATTAAGACTAATCCTTTATCCTGTATGCAACTGAAAGATACTGAAATCTTTTAATAATGCAGGTAAGATGATAAGATTTGTGAAGTAAAATTAACACTGTCTGCAGTATGGAAAACTCAGGAGGTGAAGCCCACGCAGATGACAGAGAAACCAGTGAGAGGTTCATTTTGTTTCGTTTTGTTTTGACTCATTTTGGTTTGGTTTTTGTTGCAGAAATTAGGATGGCTGAGGTTAGAATGGTGGCCTTGACATTAGAAAATAAGAATGGACTTAGGAGTGAGCTCTGGAGTAGTATCCCTGAAGCTGTACCACTGGTGTCCAATTTCATCAGATCTCAGAAGCTAAACTGGGTGGGCCTGGTTAGTACTTGGATGGAAGACAGCCTGGGAACACCAGGTGCTGTAGGCTTGGAAGAAGAACCTGGCAACCTACACCCAAAAAACAACCAGCCAATACAGTTTTGCCTGTTGTAGGGAAGGTTGCTATGAGACAGACACCAACTTGATGGCACCTAACAACAACAAATAAGGCAGTATAAACAGAAATTCGTGATGTATTGGAAATGAGAGGTGAAAAGTGAAGAAAATGATATGTCACAATTTCCAACTTGCAGGGCAGTATGTGTGGTGGAGCCTCCTTCCATGAAGGCAGGGAGAATAGGATACAGATGAATTAGAGGTTGGGGAAAAGATTACAGTTTTTGTTTGTGAGCTGTCCAAGTGGAGATAATGGATGAACAAGTCTGGGATGGAGACATCAATTTGGAAATATCTGCATTCATATACTAACCAAATAAAACTCTCTAAGGAAAATTTTTAGAATGAGGAAAAATATAGAATCTGTGAATAAGCCTTGAAGCATACCACTTTGGGTACTGTTTGATGCACTGACACACATGTATGTCACAAAATGTTCATTCAAATCAGGGTAATAATATCTATATATTCAAATATTTATTAGTTGTTTATAGTGAAAACATTAAAAATAATTTTCTCTAGCTCTTTGAAACATATAGTACATTATTGTCTATAGTCACCTTATTGTGCAATAGCACACCAGAACTTACTCCTATCTAACTAAAGCTTAGAATTAGAAATCCAGCATTTTAATGGGCACATTTAGCACATAACACAGAAAGGATATAACCAAAAAATCAGAGGCTAACAGAGGAGTGTACTACATCATAGTGGCCAAAATAAAATACATTTCTAGAATGAAGGAGTGGTCAACTATGCCAAGCACTGCTAAAAATCACATTAGGTGGTCTCAAGAGTACCCATTTTGTTCAGTGATAGGGTAGTCCTTTGTGACTCTGTTTTTGTTGTTGTTAAGTGCTATCAGGTCAAATCTGACTCATAGCAACCCTCATAGGGTTTTCAATGGATGATTGCTTAGGGATTATTTCAGGAGTGCCACATCCTTCCATTTTCATGCTGCTGGCAATTGAACCTAGGCTTCAGATAGAGCAGAGCCATGCTCTACCAATTGAGCTAAACCCTGAGCTATTTCAAAAGAATAATGAGACCCAGGCTGGAATATTTTGAGTAGAAAATAAGAGGCCAAGAAATGAACAGTGTGCTGTAAATGAAGGTCTTTCAACAATATCTTTGAAGAGAAGAAAGAAGGGGAAGAAGAGAAAGCTTAAGATATGGATTTGAGGGAGAATCCTTTTGTTGTTGAGAATTTATTATTTTTCTTTTAATAAGGGAGATACTGCTATATTTCAGTGCTTGTGAAAAAGATCCAATTGAGTGAATAAAGAGTAAATATTGCTGTTGTTACATGCCATTCAGTCAGTGTCGACTTACAAAGACCTTACATATAACCCTCGAAACAGTATTATTACTGTTTCTCTGCTATTCATAGGGTTTTCAATGGCGGATTGATTTTTGGGAGTGGGATGCTGGATCCTTCTCCCAAGCATACAGCCCCTGGTGTTCCCAGGCACTCTCCCAACCAGTACTAACCAGGCTTGACCCTGCTTAGCTACCGAGATCAGACGCCACAGTAGTGCAGCTGCAGACTGAAGATTTAATAGAGTGAGGTTATTCAGAAATCACAAGGAAGTGATATTCTGAATCCAAGAAAATAAAAGAGAAGTCAGAAAAATGAGGAGCACATGAGTAAATGCTGTTTTGATGAAATAAATAAATACTGATTTAAAGGAAAGTAAAGCACAAATAAAATACATGGATTGCTGTCATCACTACTAGTTATAATATAGATTGCAATTGTAGGATGTGCTCATTTCTAACCAATTTCATAGGTTGTATAAAGTTATTAGTAATTTCATCTCTTTGTCCCTCATGCAAGTAAAGCAGATTTAAATATGAGTACAAGAAAGCTATTACAGGAATAATTTGAATCATTGAAAATTGTTTTATTATTGGTAGAAAAATGTTTTCAATGCACTTCAAAACCAATGAAGATAAGAATGGTCTCTTTGAAGACATTGAATATTGAGGAATTGCCTCCCTAGGAGCCAATCATTCTCATATACAAGTCTGTCATATACCAATAGTCTTGAAGGAAGAATAACCTTTATTGTAGAACAGGAAGATGTTAAGATTGGAGCAAAAAGTATACATAATACTTTTATCCTTAAAATCATATTTATTATTATAAAATATGTCATGTAGCCTTGTAAACTAGTTGGTTTAGGTTCTCCATTGTTCCTGGGTAGAAATATCATTTTTGAAGGATTTTTAAATATTTCTATTCTTGAGCAGATATGAATATCTCAATATATGGTATTATAGAATTATATGCCAGCAGCTACACCACTGTGACATCAATAATTACACTGAATAATTTTTGGTCTACAAAGAACCAGGATTAGATATAGTATAATAGATCTAAGTCTTTCATGTCTGAAAAATATATTGAGAGTAACAGTATGTCTAAGAATAAAATATGCTGGAAGACCTGCAAATAGTATGGTGTACTGACAAAGCCAGTCAGCGTTGCAAACATTCCCATAGGAAAAGGAAGAAGTAATATGTTGCAATTTAAAAGAATTTAAGAATAACAAATGCTAGCTTTTAACTCAATTATCTTTTCAGCCTATTCAATAGAAGCAAATGTGAAATTACACAAATTTTACAAACCCAGTTGGCAGCATAATAGAAGAGAATCAGCTGCTCAGACACATAATTAGGGGATGGAAATGCTCTACTTTGTTAAGTGATTTTATGTGAGGGTCTCAGAATACAGAGAAAATAAACCAAGGATGAGACATGAAAGGGTAAGATGGAATTGTCAGTTTGTGGCTGCAGCATTGACCAAATGGCTAAGTAGCTAACTGTGCACTCAGAGCAACCTTGAGAGAGAGATTGCTTAGCCTTGAGTTGTTCCATACAGTTTTTCTAATACATAAAATATTAGACTTGTTATCCAACTGAGATGAGTCTGGCCTTTTTAACAAGGAAAAAAAAAACTATTTTGATTATTTTCTGGTGGTGTTGGTAGGGTTTGTACATACAACTTAGTACTTTTTCATCAGATATTCTTTGGCAAAATGTCAAAACTTTGTGCATGGAGGACATGAGAATACCTAGATATTGAAAATAGCTAGATTTTGTTAGGAAGGATTTTTTTAAGCAAATATATCTCCTCATTACTGGTTTGTAATTTTGAGTATCTGTATGCCGTTTCCATCATAAATAAATGTTCACATATTGACTGATATCAAACCAAAATTTAAAAAATTATAAGCCTTTACATAGCTGTGTACAGCAGCTTTATTCACAATTGCCAAACTTTGAAGTAATCAAGATGTTTTTCATTGGGTTGATGGATAAATTGTGGCACATCCTGACAATGAACTATCATTCTATCCTACAAAGAAATAAGCTAATAAACCATGGAAAGATGTGGTGGAAAATAAAAGGCATATTACTTTGTGAACTGAGCCAATAGGAAAATGCTACATATTGTATGATTATAGCTGTATGGCACTGTTCATACAGTAAAAACCGAGATAACTGCCAGGGAAAGAAGGGATTGGGATGAATAAGTAGAATGGAGAGAGTGTTTAGGGCAATGAAACTCCTCTGCATGATGGTGGATGCATGGCATCATACATTGGTAAAACCCATAGAATATATAGTACTAAGTTTTTTTAGGTGCTGTCAAGTTGGGTCGCACAAACAGTGACCCTGTGTACAATAGAACAAAACACCACCAGACATTGTGCCATGTCCAGCACTATATTATGGTAACATCAGAGGCTGTGTGTTGGAGGTTGAGAACAGAGAATATAGAAGAACTCTCTGTGCTTCCTGCTCAGTTTTGCTGTGGACATAAAAGTAAACAAATAAATTCTAATTAAAGAAAATACATGTCTTTTTGACACACGTGACTTCTGATAGTTTGTGCGGAAAGAAGAGAAAGGATGGGAAAATAGGAAAATATTTTTTCACTGAAACAGCGTTGGAAAAGTATAAGAATTTCATGTGTGTGTGTGTGTGCTTGTGTGTATGTATAGTGCCTGGTTTGAATTAATCTTGTACTCTACGTATTAATCATTCCAAAAACCTAAACTATAAAATAAGCAAAAAGTGGAAAAAGACATATAAAAGGGCAAGAACTGGAGAGATATCTTCAGTTAAATAAAATATTAACACCAGTTCTGATTCATTATGGAGAACTGAGCTCACATATTCCTCTTGCCCTTAATGTAACACATTTAGTAGGCAAAATGAAAATAAAAGAATAATGATTGATGAGTGGCAAAGAGAACTGACAGATGGACTTATGCCCAGGGAGAACTGAAGGGTGGTTGAGAATCAGTCTGGTGCATTGACCATTAGACAGGTTCTGGACTCAGAGAAGGTAGTGAATTACTTAGTGGTGCTAAAAGGTGGTAATACAATTAGGTGGCTTAATAGAAAGTCTTAAAACAAGTAAGTGGTTTTCCTTCTCTCTTCCTCATACTCAGAACACCTTAGAGCTAGCTTGATAAAACTTAGGAATGAGTTCAAGGCAAAAGGGATAGTACAAGACAGAAAAATCTTATGAAATTTGGTGGAAGAACAGTCACTACTGAAAAGTATAGGAATGACATTGGATACAAAGAGAAGAAAGATAGTTCAAGCATACATCTTGACTTTCCAGTGAAGAACATTTACATCATGACATGATTTAAATGATGAGATATAGTTGTCAATTTTAAAAATCATTCTATAGTCAAATAAGGGAAGACAGCTATGGTTTTAAAGTAGAAGATAAGTATTAATTACTTTAAACATGTAAATGAATATGGGTGGGAGAGACAGACATTGGAAAAGTGCAGCTGAGGTTGTCATGTGGGGAGCCATTAGTAGTCCATAGATGGGGAAAAATAGGCATCAATGGATGATGAAATAATACAAAATAGAGTTTGGAAAACTATCTGAGAATTAAAGTGAAAAGTTTAGAATACTGATATAACTATTGGATTTAAAGAAATAGAATGGCATTATTAATATGCTAA
This sequence comes from Pedetes capensis, assembly GCA_007922755.1. Classification (NCBI taxonomy): domain Eukaryota; kingdom Metazoa; phylum Chordata; class Mammalia; order Rodentia; family Pedetidae; genus Pedetes; species Pedetes capensis. The sequence continues at coordinate 8,831 of VMDO01005684.1, read as the reverse complement.
ATGCTTACCTCTTAGCACAAAATAGACCAGGCTTAAATTAATAAATCAATAAATAATGAAATGAAACTATTATTTAGGGTTGCCACTTACCTCTGAAGAGCAGAAGTGATGGAAATATGTGAGAGGGTAGTGAATAATTGCTTTGTAATAACCCCTTTTGTAATATTTGATTTTTAAAATGATCTGAGTAAATTAGTTTGAATAAATTTGTCAAAACTAAGTACTGGAGTAATGTCATTTAATTTTATTAAAATAAAAACTTTGTAGGAAAACGATATTACAATGTAAATCTGTATTTATTATGAAAACATACTTAATCGAATGTACATTTTTCTTATGGCTTCATTCACATTGGTAATGTTTTTTGCTTTTAAATATGAGTACTTTATAAGGCAATCTCAGATCTCCAAAATTTGTACACAAGTTGAACATTTAACAAATAAATTATGTACTGGATTATATAATGCTTTGACTGCAGGACAAATTTCAAATTTTCTAACATGAGATTCAATGAACACGTTCTACCAACTAGTGAGAGTCAGTCTTTTTTTCACTAACCATAGTTCATGTTATTTTTACAGTAAAGCTTAAATTTTTACAAACCCAGTTGGCAGCATGATAGAGGAGAATCAGCTTCTCAGCCACATAATTAGGGGATGGAAATGTTCTACTTGGTTAAGTGATTTTATGTGAGGGTCTCAGAACACAGAGGAAATGGACCAAGGATGAGACAAGAAAGGGTAAGATGGAATTGTTGGTCTGTAGCTACAGCATTGACCATTTCAACCTTACATCTGTGACATATATGCTGTATAATCCTGGATAAATTCTTTGACTAACTGATGATGTGACTGAATCACTTAGTCTTTGCTCTCTCCTTTTATAAAATGGAAACCATTATTTTTATCAGGAAATATTGTCTCCTAAATGCTTGGTACCGTATCTGGTATGCAGAAAGTGCTTAGTAAATATTAGAATTATTAATATAATTGAAGTGTTCTGCCTATAAAACTTTGTCCATGTAGCCCACACTACAGCCACGTTGTTTTATTAACTACACTTGCTTATAACACTTTCCTTTTGTAATATTCCACTGTTATCATTTAGTCACACTTCATTTTATTTCTTGAAATGTCTCTTGGAAGCATGGATTATATTTTTTTAGCAGTAGAAACTAAGTACATTCAATTTTGTATCCCCTGACTGATTAGTATAGCAGTAGACATACAAAATAGACATTAAAATAATAAAAAATTCTAGAAATTACATGTAATTCTTTTTTCCCTTCCTTCCTTCCTTCCTTCCTTCCTTCCTTCCTTCCTTCCTTCCTTCCTTTCTTTCCTATTTTTTTTTATGGTACTAGGGGGTCAAACCCAGGGCCTTTTGCATACTTTGCAAGTGCTCTAACACTGAGCTGCATCTTCAGTCCCCTTTTTATTTTTTTATCTTGAGACATTCTCACTAAGTTATGCAGGCTACCTCTGGCCTCGAACTTTTAATCTTCCTGCCTTAGCCTCCCATGTTGCTACAATTATAGGCATGCTCCACTGTCCCTGGCTTGGAATTCTTAATTCAAACTGCAGAATATTTGCTTTATGTTGTTGTTGTTGTTAGGTGTCATCGAGTCAGCATCTGACTCATAGCAACCCTGCATACAACAGGCAGGTACAACAGGCAGTACAATAGGCAAGCAACTATTGTCAGTGCTTCTCTGCTGTTCATAGGGTTTTCAATGGCAGATTGATTGTTGGGAGTGGGTTGCTGGGTCCACATAATTGTAATTTCCAGGAGTTTTCAAGTTCATTAACTCCTTTAATGTTCAATGCCTCAGACCAGCTGCAACCTAGATAGAATCCAGGGTTTCCCGAAGGCAGATGAGGAGTCGGTGATGGGTAACAGACACAGCAGCTCAGAGGCAGTGTGATCTTGTTCTGTTTATTTCCAGATTATCCAGCCTTTTTATACAGAATTACAATTCATTAAGTCTTATGAAAGGTCAGAAAAAGACAAGGAAGTTGGTTGCATTGATGGAATCACCTGATCAATTGTCACATGAGTGTCAGGTGGTAATCAATCAAAGTAGAAGAGGAAATCAGAGACAAAGTGTGATTATTCTAAAGAAATAAACCAAGATGACCTGAGCAACTGCATTTACTGTAACAATTGACTATTCTTAACTTTATGCAGTAATTTAGGGCAGATAACTGTCACGCGTGTGTCACCCCATTGAGTCTGTTGTTATGAAGAATGGGTGCTTTTCCTTACTATAGAGCTGTTGGTACAAAGGCTTTTGTATAAGGAGTCTACGCTGTTGGAAGTCATTCAGGGATTTCCTGATGAAGAAAGCCTGAGGCTTTTCAACTCCCAACCTGAATTAGCATTGCCCACAGAGCCAGAAGATTATTTTTCATTAATATTTCCAGAAATCTACAATAGTGACCAATTAAAATTAAAAAAAAAGAAAAGATGAGGTTCCAAGTCCCTCTCCATGAAAAGACTTTTGGGGTATTATTCCCTTTTCAGAAGACTTTCCCTCCGAGGCTAGGAGTACTCCTCCCCTTTCAGTGGATTTTCCTTCCAATGCCTTTATTAAAGATACTCTTCCTCATGTGGGGACTCTGTCTACCCATCATGAGTGGATCCAGATCCGGCAGTTCAAGGAGAGTGATACCATATTTTCATTTAAAAGTGTTTATTATCAGCTGGGGACATGAGAGTTCTATATTTTTATTAACATAGAACTTGAATAATGCAATTTAAAAACTTCTCCTAATTTTTTGTTTCTTATAATGCACTGTGTCTCATTTTGGAAACACCAAAGTGGCTGAGCTAGTACTGAGACACAGATATCATCTTTGCTGACATAGAATCCTGTCACTAAACATCTGTGTTCTTTCTCTGGTAAAAAGGAGATAAAGAGAAACTTCATTTCATTTATTCATGATACTTAAATCCAAAATATACCAGCTTTTTGAAATTCAAGATAGACAGGAGATAGTATGCTGAGAAAGATGTTTAAAAACTACCGAAAATATAAGATTTGGCATATAATTTAGGAAAAGTGGGTAACTGGCTTGAGGATATTTGAGTACTTTTGTTAGACACATTGGCAGTTTTATTTTGCTTAAAATCTAGAAGTTATTTTGAGCAGGGGCACACAATGTCATATCGTTTAATGTTGGGGAGAAGCACACTCAAAAGAAAGTTAAGCTCTGTCACTATTTATCTGTCTGTCCTTGGCTTAATCACTCCCAGTAACTATGCCTCTGTTTCTTTATCTGCAGTAAAAGCATTCAACAGTTTTTCCTAGTCTACTATGAAAATCCCTCTAAAATAAAATGAGCAACTGTACAGTAAAACTCAGTTTTTATGGGAAGTAACTGAAAACTTCAAGATAGGTTTCTTTTTTTTTTTAATTTCAAGATGACTTGCTGCTACTTTTCATAATTGTAGTGAAATTTGTCAAATGTATTTTTAAAGGTATGTAAATGACACTGTACCCATAAAAGTAAAGATGTTTCTTGGATCTGAGCAAAACATCACACACTTCCAGTATGATTTTCCTTTGAAATGACCTTATACAAAATGGCTTGCATTCCTTCACTCTAAATTACAGTACTTTTTCCCAATGTATTAAAAAAAAAACATATTTTTTGAAGTTGAAACTCCCTTTGGGTAATTGACCTGCAAAGCATCTGTAAAACTCAGAGGCTGCCAGAAGGAATGCTGTCACTGAGAGAGGAAGATTAATAGCAGTAATAGCAGTCCAGGCTTGACCCTCGGATAATCTGAACGCTCAACGGAATAGCTATCTCAAAATTACTGTCCCTATGATTTAGTTACAGAGAGGAACTAGGGCAATGAGTGGAAGTTTCCAACTCTAGCAAAGAAGTCTGGAATTCAAATTTATTTGCTACTGAGAAAGATAGTTATATACTAAACCATGGACATTTTTTATTTGAATCACATTTCTACAAGTAGTAGACAGATGATGTTATTATGGAACTCCAAAACAGTATAGTATTTAATCAGAATTTTATTTCAAGATCCTATAAAAATAGTCTTATCATAGCAGCATCTGGTAATATGAACAGTGAGGAAAAGCCAAGGAACATCTCTATTTAAAAAAGAAAAAGATTTTTAGGACTTCAATATACCATATGTCATTGCTGAATCTGCAGCTTTCAAAATGTTCATGGCAAAAGTATAAATAAATACAGCTTATAATACAGTTTATTCATTCCAGCAACAGGGACTTATATTTGTAGTAAAACATTTAGTGTGGATCTTCCAGGATCCAGATTTTATCTTCAGTTATAGACACCAGTTATTGGCTGGAAAGCCATCTCCAAATATCAGACAAGATCCTGGAAAACTTTAGTAAGACATTTTGGGGAAGAAAATGAAAGTTATGCAGCCTGATGCTACTTTTGGGACTTTCTTGCTTTTCAGAGCATTTTCACAGAGGCATATGTGGAAATTCTAATGACGATACCTAAGTCTCTTCCTTGTTTATTTGTTACTTCTGTTTCTCAGGCTGCTACAGTATACTGCCCAGCTGAGGGAGGAACAACACAGAGCCCTTAACAACTTCACTTCAAGGTGACAGACACAACAATTGCTTACACCATCTCTTTTGACATTTGATAAGATGTAGAAGTTAGAGGAAGAGTTTGGGGAAGAGGAAAGTGTAGTCAACCATATTCTTTCAGATCACCTGCAGAAGTGACAAGAGTGGTGACTCTGTTAGGCATTTTCACAATAAGATGGAGACTAATGGAGCTATTCGTTACCCTTAATTATATTCATAAGCATCTGGTGATTCGAATAAACTAACAAATTAAAATACATTTAGGTGATATCAATCAAATGGCTTAGGGCATGATTTGAATGTTTTATGAAAAACTGTGGAGACTCATATTGCCATTTCCTAAGTGTTGGTATCTATAACCTTTTTAAAGGATAGTTTGAAATGTAAATGAAAGAAGCCATACATACATACATACATACATACTAAAGAATTTGTATGGTGAGATGTGTTTGAATAGGGAGATAGCCTTAAGATTTATATACTACATGAAGCATTGATTTTATTAGGTCTAAAGTTAACACTCTCCCACAGTTCTGGCAGTTTGCAGTACTGCGGGGGCTTGTGTGTTGCTATGAGGCTGAAAGCTATGCTACTAGTATTACAGATACCAGCAGGGTCACCCTTTGTGCATAGGTTTCAGCTCAGCTTCCAGACTAAGACAGACTAGGGAGTAGGACCTGGTAACCCACTCCCCAAACAACTAGCCATTGAAAACCCTATGAATAACAGAGAAACACTGTCAGATATAGGGTGGAAAAATGAGCCTGCCAGGTTCGAAGGCACTGAAAAGACAACTGGGAACTGTGTGGATCATAACATATTATGGATAATAAACACTGTATAGAATGGGAATACCAGAGCAACTAATTGTACTTCTGAGGAATCTGTACATGGACCAAGAGGCAGTCGTGAACAGGACGAGGAAACACTGTTTAGTTTAAAGTTGAGAAAGGTGTGTGTTAGGGCTATATCCTTTCAACATACCTCTTCAATCTCTATGCTGAGCAAATAATCTGAGAAGCTTGACTTTATGAAGAAGAACATGGATGGCATCAGGATTGGAGGAGGACTCATTAACAACCTTTGTTATGCAGATGACACATCTCTGCTAAAAGTGAAGAAGATTTGAAACATTAACTGATGAAGATCAATGAACGTAGTCTTCAGTATGGATTGTGTCTCGACATCAACAAAACAAAAATCCTTACAATTAGGTCAGTATGCAATTTCATGATAAATGGAGAAGTGTTTGAGGTTGTCCACGATTTTTGCTTTAGGTGGTTCTATAATCAACACCTGTGAAAGCAGCAGTCAAGAAATCAAAAGACACATTGCTTTGGGAAAAGCTGTGGCAAAAGATCTCTTTCAAGTATTGTAAAGTAAAGATATCACGTTGAAGACTAAGGTGTGCCTGAATCATACCATGGTATTTTCAATCACATCATATGATTGTGAAAGCTGGAAATTGAATAAGGGAGACAGGAAAAGAATTGATGCTTTTGAATTATGGTGCTGGAAATGATTATTGAATATACAAAGGACTGCCAAAGAACCAATGGATCTGTCCTAGAGGAAGTACAACCAGAGTGCTCCTTGGCAGCAAGGGTAGCTAGACTGCATCTTATATATTTTGGACATGTAGTCAGGAGAGATCAATGCCCAGAGAAGGACATCATATTTGGGAGAGTGGTGGGTCAACAACAACAAAAAAGGAAAACCCTCCATTAGATGGATTGGCACAGTGTCTGCAAGAATTGGCTTATGCATAAATATGATTGTGTACCTGGCACAGAATTAGGGAGTATTTCATTCTGCTGTACATAGGGTCAATATGAGTCGGACCAGAGTCAAGGGCACCTAACACTAACAAACTTGACAGTTGAGTGGCATTCTGCCTGTTCCTTTAGAGGATTTGCTTTATCCATTAGGAATATTAAAGGCTTAGAAAAGAGAACTACATATTCCCTTCCACTATGTGGTAGCTTTCCATCACTGTAACAAGTACCTGAGATAATCAACTTATAAAGAGAAAATGTTCATTGGCTCATGGTTTGAAAGTTTCCAATCCATAATCAATTAGCCCTATGACTTCAGCCTGTGATAAGGCAGCACTTCATGGCCAGAGCATGTGGGGAAGCAAACCTTCTCCCCCTCATGACCAGAAAACAAGACAGAAAGAAGGGGCCACAGTCTCACAATCCTTTTAAAGGGGATCATAGTCCTAATGGTCAATAGGCTGGGGTTTAGCTCAGTTAGTAGAGCACTGCTGTGCACTTTCTGAGGATCTGGGTTTGATCCTCAGCACCACAAAAATTGGAGAAGGACATGGCCATCCACTCCTGAAAACAATCCCAAAACATTCAGCCATTGAAAACCCTATGAGCGTTGCTATGAGTCGGACCCAACTAGAAGGCACATAAAGACAAAACCTAATGAACTCATGCCCTCCCACTAGGCCTTCCCTCTAAAAGATTCTACTGCCTCCCAATGGTGCCAAGCTGGGGACACATGGACCACTGAGGGAACCTTAAGATCCAAACGATAGCAGACCACAGCATTCTGATGTTTGATAAAAGCTGTAAATGTAAGACAATGTCTATACTAACAGGCATCTGTATTATGGACTTTCTACTCTTTCTTCTTTATCTGTAAGTCCTATTTATATTTTACTTATATATTATATAACTATATGCACTATTTACTAAAGTACATTTGTAAATAGTTACAATAATGAAACGTATATATCCACAGTTTTATATTGACTTGGGGTCTGGCATTATGTTGACATCTTGTGTGAATTGCTAATGGTTTATTAGCTATAATATTTATATAACTTTATATATATATAAAGTATATATAATGCTTTATATAACTTAAAGACAACTAATGAAACATCAGAATGTTTCTTTATAAAATTTTAACCAATTATTTGTGATGCTTGTAAAGGATGGATTGCATTAAGAAAATTCATTTTTATTAAATTCTATTTCCAAAATTAATTTGGAAATATAAATATTAAAATGTCAGATCCACATTCCTTGTTTAAGAGATTCTCCTAATAGTATTTTTTAGACATTATCTTCAGGCTAATCTGAGGAAGTACCACGCTTGTGAGTCTTGAATCCCAGGTTCTGTATAAATAGATGTATTTTTGAAGTATCTGGTATGTGTGATAGCACTCACCTCTAAGTAGTGCTTTGACATCCATGAAAGGGTTAACCAGAACCCCCTAAACACTAGGACATCCTACCAAGGAGGTGAGAGGGAAAAGTTATTAATTTCTATATACACTAAAGCTTAGTCCAACCTTGCATAAATGTAGACTCTTAGGAAAGAGGATAACAAAGTACAAATTAAGTGGCTATTTCAGAGTCTGACTCAGAGAAGAACTTCTTCTAAAAGTAAAGGTTTGCAATATGAAGGGAATATAACTAAACAGATAAATTAGCATTATCATGCAGTACAAGGGAACTTTTCTTTCCATCAATCCTTAATTTCATTTCCTTTTTTTGCCTTCCTTGAAGTGTTTATCAGCAACAGCCTGGGGAGGCAGACGATTTCAGCTTGCTTCTAACAGCCTATCTGTATAAACCCTCTGATTTCTTCTCTAACAAACTTCAGAGTATAGTTGTGACATTCTATTATTCTTTGCTTTTTTTTTCTTTTTCTAATTATTCTTGATTGTCTAGAAAAGTTTCTGGTGGATGATTAGATTAGATGGTCAGCAAGAAGTACTGACCATTTTTCCTACCAGTGGTAGATTACAAAATTACCCTCCACCCACACTATGCTCTTGTGTGCCCTGGATATTCCTGCAAGTAGAATGCATGATGCATAATTAAGATTTTGATAGGCACATTGAATGGAATAATACAAATGAGTCAGTATCTTCAGTTTTATCAAATGTGTACACTATACCCAATTTTTGAACCATTTTGTCTCATCTAACATTTACTTAAGAGATTATTGTATCCTGTCTTCTTTAATAACACATACTGTGACTTGTTTCATTATGAACAGATTACAATAGATTCATTTATTCAGTAGTGTTTATGAATGCCATCTCTATATAAATCATCCTTTTAAAGTGAACAAAAAGTATTGTGTACAACTGAGTTTTCAAATAATTTCAGGGAAACTAACATAAAAGTAATCACCTTAAAGATTATCAATAAGATATATAAATAAGTAGAGAGGAGAAGCATACTGACTGTTATCTCTGAATCAGAGTTTTTTTCAG
>VMDO01005683.1:0-108857 GCA_007922755.1 Pedetes capensis | reverse complement strand
ACTTCAAACTTTACTACAAGGCAGTGGTTGCAAAAACAGCTTGGTACTGGCACAAAAATAGGCCCAAAGACATCTGGAGCAGAATAGAAGACCCAGATATACCTCAACACACCTATAGCCACCTTATTTTTGACAAAGGAGCAAAGCAAGTAAACTGGAAAAAGGACAGCCTCTTCAACAAATGGTGCTGGGAAACATGATCATCCACATGCAGAAAAATGAAAGTGGATCTGCATCTCTCAATATACACGAGAGTTAACTCAAAATGGATAAAAGATCTCAACATAAAACCAGACATTTAAATTTCCAAGAATCTCTCTCAGTCCTCTGCTGTCCTGAGACTCAGTAATCCAATTGCTTGTTTTCCCATTTATTCACTCAGTAAATATGTATTCAACTTCGAACATGTTGCAATAGGGTAGATTTGGTGGAGACAGTAAACAGTTGTGAAACAGCTTTTTCTTTTTTTATTTTTTAATTATTACTATTTATAAATGCTGGTGGGGTCCAGCTCAGGAAGATACTTGCTGTCTCCATCATGGAACTGTCCCTTCACTTTTGTTTTACACATTCTTCAACTTTCATGTTTTACAGAACCATAATTCCCATGTATTGATATAGTTGCAGCATATATTTTGAGATTTTCCTCTCCTCCTTTTCCCCTCTATGACTTTGTTTAAGAGAAAGTCTTCCTCCATGAAATAAATAGCACCTTGCTGTACAACCTGCCACAGTCTCTTCTCAATGGGTGAGATGTTCTCCACTGGTTGTGGCTAGGTCCTTCCACTATTCTCCTATACAAACTGGAAGCATGTCGGCTTGAGCTCCAAGCAATGTGTGGTTACAGAAGTGCCTATCAGACATTTCCAAGCCTCCTTGGGAAGCTCTACCAGTCTAGTCCACAGAGCCGATTTTGGGTATTACGGCCCTATGCAAAGCTCTGCTACACATGGGAAACGCAGGCCCACTTCCCACTCAAGGGAGACACCAAGGAAATGGGCCTGGTAAAGCAAAAGCCTGGGGCTGGGATTTAGCTCAGTGGGTAGAGTGCACTTTCTGAGGACCTTGGTTTGATCCCCAGCACTGCAAAAATGAGAGAAGGACATGGCAATCCACTCCCAAAGCAATCCGGAAACAATCAGCCATTGAAAACCCTATGAGGGTCATTATGAGTTGACCCTACTTGAGAGCACCTAACAACAAGAAGCAAAAACCAGGGACTCTTACACTGGCTCGTCATTCACACAGCAAGTGAGAATCGCTACGTGAGGAAAGTTAGAACAGCCAAAGAAAGTAGACAGAGCAAATGGCTTAAGAAACAATAGAGAACTCTTTAAAAGAAAGCTTGATTAACTCATTGGAGATTGCAAGAGATATTAAATTTCTCTGGTGCAAGTAATTTTTCATTTAAAACATAAAAACAAGGACAGAATTCCTAAAAAAGGAATAGAGAACAGAAAAAGAATATTTGGAACAGAAAGCTATGATTGCCTCCCTCAAAAAATATTTTTCAAAAGGAAGAATTTTAAAGGTGGACAAAGTAAGGAGTAAGTGAGATGGGAAAATAGTTTAGAAGATGTATAGGAAAAAGATAATTTAAGATGTCCAATACCTGACTAGCAAGAGGTCTAGAAGAGAGAGCAGAGGTAGGAACAGAGGGAAATCATTTTTTAATGTGGGAGGAGAAAGCTTTCTCAGAACTGAAATAGTGCTTCTTCAGATTGAATGAAGTCACTGAGGGCCAAGCAAGACAAAAGAAATTAAAAAGCCTAAGATATATCTTTGTGAAATTTTGTTGTTGTTGTTGTTGTTGTTAGGTGCCATCAAGTCGGTATCCGACTCATAGCGACCCTCATAGGGTTTTCAATGGCTGTGTGCTTCGGGATTGCTTTGGGAGTGGATTGCCAGGCCCTTCTCCCATTTTTGCGGTGCTGGGAATTGAACTCGGGGCCTCAGAGACTGCAGCGCAGCGCTCTACCCACTGAGCTAAATCCCAGCCCCTTGTGAAATTTTAGACAATATCAATAATAAATAAAAGACCCTAAAAATCTTCCAAAGAGATAAAACTAGCCACCAACTACTAGAACAAGGCTGGCTTCAATTTTTTTCTCATCCACAGCACAAACTGACAGAAAACATCGAGACATTGCCTTCAATATCAGAGAGAGAACAATTTTAATGTATTTTATTTTAATTGATGCATAGTTATTTTACATATTTGGGGTTGTTGTTATTGTTGTTAGGTGCCATAGAGTCCCATCTGACTCATAGCAACCCTCATAGGGTTTTCAATGGCTGATTATTTCAAGGTTGCCACAGGAGTGGATTGCCATGTCCTTCTCCCATTTTGTGGTGCTGGGAATTGAACTCAGAGACTGCAGAGTGGGGCTCTACCAACTGAACTAAATCCCAGCCCATATGTGGGATACAGCGTGATAATTCAATACATGTGTACAATGTGTGTTGATCAAATCAGGGAAATTGTCATTTCCCTCTCTTTATCATTCCTTCATATTTGGGGTGTCTATCTTCCTGTTCTTCATAAAATATGTAATGTTGTTAGGGGCTGTCCAGTTGTGTCCCACTCATAGAAACCTTCATAGGGTTTTCAATGGCTGATTGTTTCAGGATTGTTTGGGTAGTGGGCCTCCACATCCTTCTCCCATTTTTTGTGGTGCTGGGGATTGAACCCATGGCCTCTGAGAGCACTGAGCAGCACTCTACCAACTGAGCTAAACTCCAGCCCCCAAATATGTAATAGGTCACAGTAAACTATAGTCACTCTACTGTGCTGTTCAACTCTAGAGCATATGCCTTCTATATTTTGGTATTAATATATTTGGTATTTTGTATTTTGGTACCCATTAACCAAGTTCTCTCCATCTCTGCTCACCTCAGGCCTTCCTACACTCTGGTAATCACTCTTCTCCACTCTTCCTCTTTAACATCAATTTTTTTAGCTTCCACATATGAGTGAGAACCTGCAGTACTTTTCTTTCTGTGCCTGATTTATTTCACTCTAGCTCCCCTCTAGTTCCATCATCTAGTTTCATCCATTTTTTTGCCAGTGAAAGACTTCCATCCTTCTTACAGCTTAATAATATTCCATGGTGCATGCATGACATTTTCTTAATCCATTCATGTATTGATAGGTACCTAGGTTGATTCCATAGCTTATCTGTTGTGAGTAATTTTATAATGAACATCTGAGTATAGATGTGCATTTGATATACTGATTTCATTTCAGAATTGGGATTGCTGGAACATACAGTAGATCTGGTTTTCATTTCTTCAGAAACATTTCCACCAACAGTATGTAAGAATTTCCTTTTCTAAAAGGGAACACTCTTACATTGTTGGTGGAGCTGTAAATTGGTCCAACCACTGTGGAAATCAATATGGATGTATCTTTAAAAACTGAAAATAGATCTACCATATGATCCAGCTATAACACTACTGGGAATTTACCCAAAGGGAGATGGGTCATTATACCACAGAGACGCCTGCATCTCCATGTTCAATGCAGCACTTTTCACAATAGCAAGGATATGGAATCAACCAAAGTGCCCTTCAACAGAAGAATGTATTAAAAAAAAAAAAACTATGGTACATATACACAATGGAATACTACTCAGCAATCAAGAAAAATGAAGTAAGGTCATTTGCAGCAAAATGGACGGAATTAGAGAAAATTATTTTAAGTGAACAAACACAAGCTCAGAAAGAGAAACACCACATGTGCTCACTCATATGTGGGAGCTGAATCAAAATTATAAGAAGGAAAAATCTTATTCAAAGGTCGGATCAAAATAAAAGGGAAAAAAAAGCTAAGAATGTTGTCAATATAAATGGTCTAGAAAATGCATGCAATTGTTCTAACAAGATAAAAACAAAGATCACTACCGGAAAAGTTCTATCTTAAACAAAATTGGAACCCAAAGACATATAGAAAAATATTACCAAGTAAAAGACAGAGAAGTCTTAGATGGGGAGGGTGGGAGGGAGGGGAAGCATACAAGAGGGTAAGGGGTAACCTATATGAATAATGTTTATCAAAATGCATATATGGAAATGTCACAATGAAAAACATGTCAGAATGAATCACATTAAGGTGTACATTAAAAATTTCCAATAAAAAAAGAATTTCTTTTTCTCTATATCCTCCCTGACATTTGTTATTTTTTGCTTTTTTGATAATTCCCATCCAGACTGATGTGAGATGGGAAAGATGATTTTCAAAGTTCAATCGTTACTCCAGTCAGCCAGCCGTGTGGGAAAGAGAAACAAATGCATTTTATGTGATATTGAAAGTTCACTTCTCACATTGTTTTTTCGTTTTTGTTTTCCAGGAATTTACTAGAGAACATACTCCAGTCAAAGAAGGTGAAGATCAAGAAAGAGCACATCATGGAGGTGAGCATCAGATCCGGAAAGACTGAGCTGGTGACTCACATATTTAGCCCCCAGAAAACTCACTTAAAATTAGAACAATTGAGGATTGTGGGGAAGGAGGACTTCACACAGTGGCATGATTGACATGCAATTAAATTTCAGGATATAGTAAAAGTATAATATTCCTTTTCCAACAGAAAGTATGAAAAGACCATTTAAAACTGGGGTGGGAAAAGGTAAACAAAGTGGGTCAAGTATGATAATTAGTATCCACTGAGGGGTAGGATTTTGAGCATTCAGTGAGGGATGGAGAAGGGAGTCATTTGACCCTGCAGTGAGCGGCATTGCCCTTGGAGCATGACCATGACCATGCCTATGCTGGACCCAAAGGGAAGGAAGCAGTGTCCTGGCCTCTGCCCCGAGCAACATTTACAGACTCATAAAGGCTGCTCTGAGTCTCCTACTTCAGAATCGACACTAAGGCATCCAAGACCTATCACAGCTGCAGAAGAAAAGTAGAGCATTATTGGCCTTTATGGTGACAAAATGAAGTCCAAAGTTAAAATTCCTAAACATTTCTCATTGTTCAAAGTAGACATAGAGGTATGGCAAAAGAGGCAGGAGGAGAAGGCAATTTGCCTAGAGGCAAGGGAGGCAAAGATATCAACAAAAGTTGATGGAATAAAACAGTAGAAGGAGTATGTTACTTAAAATGACAAAAATAACCAAAGTAAGAATTTCAAAAATAATATACAATTAGCAAAAATGAGAAGAAATAGGGGTGAGGAAGACCATTCTATACACAAGATAAATTTTTATCTTTTGTATCAGAAGGATAATAAATATTGTCCTACATTGATTGGCCATTTCTATATCCATAAAATGTGTAGGATAGTTATATCTCTAGGGACAGAAAATAAGTCAGGGATTTCTCAGGGCTGGGAGAGAAAATGTGGAATGATTGCAAGTGGCCAAGAGGGGAGGAGTCTTTTGGAGTAATAGGAATGTTCTAGTATTGGATTGTGGTGATGATTGCACAATCCTTTAAGCTAATTTTCTAAGCTAAGTTCATTTCATCACACATGTAAGTGAATATTGTGGAATGTGCATTATACCACAACAAATCTGCTTTTTTAAAAGAACTGAGTGATTAAAAATTGGTAGTTTAAAAATAGACATAAAAGCATATTATTTAGAGTTATGGAGACAACCCACAGGCATGAAAATAGATCTGTTTTCAAGCACTGCCTAGGAACTGTGGGCAAACATGTGCGAAGGGAGGCTGTTGTTTATTACTTAGGCTCTTCTGTTCTATTCTGATTTTGCTTACTAATCCATGTATTACTATGACCCACTATTAAAAATTTTAAACATTTAGATTATTTTTCTGTGGTACTGGGAGTTGAACCCAGGGCCTCTCCCTTGCATGCTTTGCAAGTGCTGGACCACTGAGATGCCACCTCCAGCCCATTTTTTTTTTTTTTACTTTTTGAGACAGCATCTAGCTAAATTACACAGACTACCTCTGGTCTCAAACTTGCAATCCTCCTGCCTCTGCCTTCCGGGCCACCGGGATTACAGGCGTGTACCACTGCATCCAGCTCATTTAGATTCTTTAACACGGAAAATATTACCTGTTTTTAAACTTTTAGAATTCAAATGCAAGTAATAATGCGTTTTGGACAAATGAGAAGAATTTAGGTGTTCTTGTTTTTTTTTTTTTCTAGCAAGTGGAAACTTTTCTTTTTTTGTGGTATTTGGGCATCAAACTCAGGGTGCCGCACATATTCCATAAGTGCTCTACCATGGGGCTGCACCCCAGCCCATTTTTTATTTTTTATTTTGAGACAGGGTCCTGCTAAGTTATGCAGGCTGCCTCTGGCCTTGAACCTGTGACCTTCCTGCCTCTGCCTCCCAAGTCACGGGGATGAGAAATACAAGCCACCAGGCTGTCAGTGGAAACTCTTTCACCAGATGCCATTGGTAGCTTGATAGGGGCAGAAGCTCAACTGTGCCTGGTCCATGATGCTCCCAAAATACAGCCTCAGAATGAGACCAAGCAACTGGTCAGGAGTGACATTGGGCACAGCTGAGTTAAGTGGCTGCCATGGATTATCATAGCAAACCTGAATAATTCTCAGGGAAGCAAGAGCCCTAGGGAAGCTAGATGACCAGTGAAGCTGCATCACATGGTCGCACAAGAATACTGCCAAAGTAACCCTCTGCAGGCTTTGGGACACTGTCTTCTTCACCAGAGCTGAAGCCGACAGTGTGGCTGGGAGAGACTGTTGGCCACAGAGGATACACATTAATAAGTGTCTGAAGCGCCAGGCATGGTGGCGCACACCTGTAATCCCAGCAACTGGCAGAGACAGGAGGATCTTAAGTTTGAGGCCAGAGGCAGGGAGATATTAAGTTTGAGGCCAGAGGCAATTTGTCTAAATCAATGAGACTCTGTCTCAAAATAAAAAGTAAAAAATAAGATGAGGGTACAGCCCCAGTGGCTGCAGAGTATAATGCCCGGGGTTCAATACCCCAGTACAAAAAAAAAAAAAAAGTGTTTGAGACACAAAGTATGTGAGTGAATCAAGGACTTTGAGTTAGAAGCTACTGGTCTTGCAGTTTTTAATAATCAATATTCTGAAAAACACATAGGAGGTTTCAGTCTCATTTTGGTGGGCAGCCAGAAGCTTTCAGAAGTAGACTCCCTTTCAAAGAGACATACAGGAACCATGGTTAAAACAAACCAGAGCATTCACGCAGTACAGCAGAAACAGGCTTTGCACAGTTCTCAGTATAAGCAAACAGGAAGGAGGAACATGCCTGCTTTCTGGTCAAATTCACCCAGTCTAATATTTCCCACGTAAAAGTAACAGCAGACCTTGAGTCTCCCAACCCCAGTACCCTTGGCCCTCTGTATCTGTGGGTTCTGCAGCCCCCTCAAACCAACCCTGGACCAAAGCATTAAAAGCATAATTAGCATCTGTATTCCACATATATGGACACTGTTTCTTGTCAGCATTCCCTAAACAATACCATATAACAGCTACTTACACCGTATTAACATTCTATTTGTCATTATATAGCGATAATCTAGCCTGCAGCTGTAGCCCTGTGGAATCCGTTCCAGTCAGACCTGGGAAGCTAAGCAGGGTCAGGCCTGGTTAGTACCTGGATGGGAGACCGCCTGGGAACACCAGAAGCTGTAGGCTTGGGAGAAGGATCTGACAACCCCCTCCCAAAAATCAATCTGTCATTGAAAACCCTCTGAGCAGCAGAGAAGCACTGACAATAGTGTTTCCCCTGTTGTACAGAGGGTCGATATGAGTCGGATACTGACTCAATGGCACCTAACAACAACAACTACAGCGATAATCTAAGGTCTACAGGAGGATGCGCGCAGCTCCTATGCAAATACCATGCTATTTAATTTCAGGGACTTGAACACTGATGGATGTTGGTACCTATAAGTGCCCCATGGGTATCAAAGCATGACTGTACCTATTGCAAGAGCAGTCTCCTTACCTAAAAGGAGGAGCTGTGAAGCCACTGGGGATAAGGCTGGGTGCCTTGGTATCTGGGTGCCTCCCCAGTCCCTGCTCTGGGAAGGCAAGAGCTATCAACGTACTACAGCATCAGGTTGAGCCCATGCCAGCCTTCTCATGCCCAAATCTGGGCTTCTTAGACAAATACAGTGGGGTTAGAAAAAGAACAAATGTACACAAGTCTCAGGGGAGAACTCCGTGTTGTCCCCGCCAGACAAGAGCAGAAGTGATCTACTAACTTTTACTATTTGTATTTAAAGGCCTGCAGCCGTACCACTGTGGCATCAGATCCTGTCAGATCTCAGAAGCTAAGCAGGGTTGGACTTGGTTAGTAATTGGATGGGAGACTGCCTGGGAACACCAGGTGCTATAGGCTTAGGAGAAGGACCTGGCAGCCCACTCCCAAAAAACAATCAACCACTGAGAACCCTATAAATAACAGAGAAGCAATAACAGTAAGTGTGTTGGCTGTTGTACATAGAGTCACTAGGATTTGGACACCAACTTGGCAGCACCTAACAATAGCAACAACAATGATATTAAAATGATTCAAAAGAGCAGAAACAAAATGGCTGGTGCCACTAATGCAATAGTGTTTTTGTTGTTGTTAGTATTTAGTGAGATTTTTTAAATGTACTAACCTGTCCACAGGAAAGAGAACTACATAGACAACTGTAATAAGACAAAAAGCTAAATGTAAAATAAAATGCAAATATAGAATCATACTGGCAAGTCTTTCTATTGCTGTCAGTAGTCAATGAGAGGTTGTAGGTGCCCAGATGCACATCAGATTAACATCTTTAAGAGACATCTATAATTTCAGTGGCAAAGAATCCTGAGAAAGACTTTCTTACCAAGAAGATTAAAATTCCTAACCATTTCTCACTGTGTCAAAATAGATGCATTTGATTTTAATGAATGGAAATATAAACAGGACTTTGTTTTAACTTCTGATATCATGAGACGTCCCTGGAAGATGTGTCATGGAGACCGGCTGCCCCAGCCCTCCCTCCGGCCTCACTATACAGCAGATTATCTGACTCTTTGTACTGACGCTTAGTGGTTGAGTCTGCACAGACTCTGGTTCAAGTCTAGTCAAGGCAGTTGAGTAGACTTGACACCTACTAGCTGTTGGGTCTTACTCGGGGTCTTTAAATTTCCAGGCTTCCATCTCTTCCATGCCTGCAGCTCACACGGTTGTCACAGCTTCAATGAACACATGGGGAAGAGCACAGCCTGGGGCTGGGTGCAGACAGCAGTGGAACACAGAGCTCTGGGTGCCATCCCCAGCACCAAGGAGAAAAAAACCACAGTGCCTGAAACATCATCACAAGTGGGTGCCCCATTCTTACCCCTAGTTTACAATTGAGGGCCCAGAGAAGTGAGTGGCTCAGTGTCACAAAGCCTGAGGTCGCCAAGCAGAGATCTGAAGGCAAGCTGTGGATGGGAACCCTATTTTGCACAATAAATGAGTTAATTTGTGGAAAGCCCTTAGAAAAGTCCCAGTTATGAGAAAGCACTTACTAGAGATTACTTCATGTATTATTTCTCACTTTCACACTATTTAAGTCCTTTATTTTACTTTAAGGCTGAGGGCCTAGGACTGGAGGTATGGGTCAGGGGTACGGTGCTTGTTAACATGTACAAGGGCCTCAGTTCCAAGTGCCCCCTAAAACAAAAAAAAAAAAGAATGAGGGCCTGATATGATTGTTCATATAGTCTTAAATTGAGCAGATTTTGAACTTATTCCATGTCTAGGACCTTGTGCTGTGGGATATTGGGAAAGCTGTTTATTTTCTGCAGGGTATGAAATAAAGGTGGAATAGTGTAGCAATACAGATGTAAACATAACTTTTCCAAGTGGACAAAGTCACAGGTGAAGGAATAGGTCTACATCTTCTTTTTTCCTTTCCTTTTTTCCCCCCTTTGGATTTTTGAAACAGTCATCCTACGCAGCCCAGGCCAGCCTGGAATTTGGGATTCTCTTGCCTCATTCTCCCAAGTGCTGGGATTGCAGGTGTGCACACTATGCCTGGCTTTTTTTTTTTTGGGGGGGGGGGTGTTTAGATCTTTATAAGACTCTAAGGCATTCCAACTGCTTACAAAATGAGCTCTATTTATTTATTTTTTAAATGAAACTTGGACAATGATTCTTAAATTTCTGGGCCATCCCAGCCTTCTAGAGTTGTAAAAATCACCCAAATTATGTACCCTGAGACAAGGGAGCAATGCGTGTGGGAATTTTTAAAAACCCAAGCCAGGTTTACTGGGTGAGCATTGATCACAAGGCCCACAGTGGCCGGAAAGAGAGGCCACAGTGGAGAGGCAGAGGACCCCTTGCTCTCACCTGCTTGCTCTGATGCTGTTTCCTGCTGGGTTTTGAGGAGCTGGGTGTTCAGGCGTAAGTCCTGAGTTGGAGCCCAGCTTCAGCAGGTACTTAGCTTTGGGATTTGGGGTAGTTTCTTCATCTGTGATGTGGGCATAGTGACAGTAGCAACCTCTGAAGTCCATGGGGGGGCCAAAGTGAGATAACGGTGAGACCACGTGAGAACAGTGCTTGGGCAGTGCGTGGCCTCTGTACTATTGTTGCTTGTGGCTATCTGTCCTCTTTATTAGAGCACGTTGACCCTAAGGCTATCGTACACTGAGGCGAGCCCAGCAGCTGGAGAGGCGGGGGAGACCCTCCCGTGTCCCTGGCAGAGGGGGCCCTGAGCCACAGAGCCTGCCCGGCGCCTCTGCCGGAAGTTGGCAATGGAGTGGAAGCAAATTCCAGCTCTTGGAGCTGCGTTCCCGTTGAACTAAAATGAGGAACACGGTCCCATAAACGTCTAAAGCTGAGCGCTTATTCCATTAAAATAGGAATTGTTTTTGAAGCTACCTTTGAAAATACTTATTTTCTTAGAAAACTGCCATTTTAATGCAGCTCCAGTGACATCATAGAAACTTCATTTTGATGAAAAAACTACCAGAAATAAAGAACAGTGTTTAATGATTCCCATGATTTTGCCTGATGAGGGTCATTGTTGCTTGTGGGTGTGGGTGTGGGTGTTGGGTTTTTTAGAATCTTATTTTGACTTAAAACAGTCCCTCAACCGGTTGTGAAATTCAGCCCTGGCAGCCCAGGCAGGAGGCCAATGTCCTGTCAGGGCCCTGAGCCCCGGCCGCACGGCCTCCCTCCGCAGGGCCTCTCTTGGCGCAGAAGGGGCCCTGGAATGCAGGCGGCTGCATCTGTTGCTGTCAGTGACACTGCTGACTACCTCGGGCTACTTGGCTCTTATCACACCACTCCTCCAATGGCATGTCACTTTTTATCCTCATTGAACTTTCCCCTGGGAAGTCCTTCCTTATTCTGTCATCATTCTTTACTAAAGTCACACAAAAAAAGTCATTGGGAAAGTTTCATAGGCACTAGAGGAGGAGGAAAGCCCAAGAAGGCAATTTAGTTAATTCATTGCATAGAAAAATCTATCCACTCCTCCCTAGACAAAGGTAAGTAGGTTTCCTGAAAAACACTTGTCTGGCCTAGAAGCATGTTTTTCCTTCTTGCTATGGTTTGCATAACATGGATAACTTGCTGGAAGATTTGTCCTCAACAGAACAGTAGTGAGAAATGACGGTCTGCTAGACATAAGGCCTAAAGGAAGGTGAATGGGGCACCATTCTTGGAAAGACTTAGTGTAGTTCTCCTGGGACCACATCAGGGCCTGAGAGTAGGTTGTTAGAACAAGCCAGGCCAGGCTTGGTGGTGCATGCCTGCAATCCCAGCACTCGAGAGGCAGAGGTGGGAGGATAGAGAGTTTCAGGCCAGCCTGGGCTACATAGATAGACCTTGTCTCAAAAACAAACAAGCCTAACGCTTCCACAATCTTTTGCTTCTTGTCCCATCATGTGACATCTCTCTTTCACACATGCTCCCACCTTGTGATACCATCACCAGGGGCCCTCACCTGAAGCCAGTCCTTGTGTCATGCTTTTAGAATTTCAGAACTGTTACCTCAATAAACTTATTTTCTTTATATAGTACCTGACCTCAGGTATTTTGTTACAGCAGCACAAAATGGACTAAGATATTCATCTTTGGTTACCAGATTATGCTGCTCATAACTGACTCTTGGAAAATCTGGTTGATATACCAATTGAGTTTTCTTGGCTCTTTCTGGTTTTCTCTGAGACATAAAGTATAGAGGTCACCTACAAATATTTTGAGTACAATGTGAAACACACCAGGCACGATGTAGTATGCTGCATGAGGCATAGACAGTACTTTGTTCTCATTGGCTTAGTTATACAGGGGGCATTAACAAGTTGAAAAGATAGTAGAGACTAGAACATGGGCTCAAGATGAGCATGTGTGTGCTTGTGGGCTGTTGTTGTTAGGTGCCATCGAGTTGGTATCTGACTCATAGCGACCCTACATACAACAGGCAAAACACTATTGTCAGTGCCTCTCTGCTGTTCATAGGGTTTTCAATGGCAGATTGATTTTGGGGAGTTGGTTGCTGTGTCCTTCTCCCAAGCCTACAATATCTGATGTTCCCCGGCTGTCTCCCATCCAAGTACTAACCAGGCCCAACCTTGCTTAGCTTCCAAGATCTGACGGGATCAGATGCCACAAGGCTACGGCTTCAGGCTTGTGGGCTGTAGATGTGGGGATATGGAGGTTATCAAGGTCTCTTTCATATTGGTTACGTGAGTCCATGGAGAGGGGCTTCCTAAGATAGTGGTTATGATACTGAACATCTTACACAACAAAAATTAGACAAAATGAATAAGAATAAATGATAAGTGTGGTTGCCTTTTCACTTGCTGCCTCTTTCTCCCTCTCTATCTGCTGACATATCACTTCTTAAGGCCCAGGTCTGGGTGATTACTGAACTCAGAGGTCACACATGCTCACCACAGACAACCCCAAAAGGGTTGTACTCCCGGACAGGTTACCTTGCCTGGCACTACCCAGGTTCCCATGAGGACACATTCTCACCCACAAAGACCCTAAGGAGGCAAAGAGGAAGGTCTTATTCCAAACATTTCCATTCCTCTCCACCCACAGAGAGTTCCAAGAAGGCACTCCAAGTCACATTGCTCTTTCATTCCAGTTAGATCCATTTATTCTTCGAGAAAGGAAATGAATTCGATACCTTCTCATGATTTTCCCTGGACTCAATTTTCTTCCATTGGTTTTCACTGGAGTTCACTTTGCTGTCTTACCAGGTCTTTGTTTTGGGATTTCTAAACTGCCAAAGTCAGGGAGGCAGCCAATACATTTCTTATTTGTACTTTCCTTGGAAAGTTAGAATTTGGAATACCACAAAAAATCAATAGAGAAAACAAGGGAAGGGGACTTAACACAGACTTCTTGTTGTTGTTAGATGCTGTCATGTCCAACACATAGTGACCTTCATAGGGTTTTCATGGCTGATTGTTTCAGGATTGCCTTGGGAGTGGTTTGCCACATCCTTCTACCATTTTTGCAGTGCTGGGAATCGAACCCAGAACCTCAGAGAGTGCAGATCAGTGCTCTACCAACTGAGCTAAATAGTTCAAGAAAATTTCTCAGCACTAAGTCATGAGGTTCTGGACTGAAAGAGCCAGCCAAACAGCTAAGCAATTGAAGAAAACAATTATATCAAGGCACATTATCAGAACTTTTCACCTGTGATCCCAGCAACTCTGAAGGCTGAGGCAGGAGTATTGCACATTTGGGGCCTGAGGCAGCTGGGGCAACTTATCAAGACCCTGTCTCAAGATAAAAAAAAAAAAAAAAAAAAAAATTAAAAAGGGTTGTGGTGCAGTTCCCGGGCACAACACTTGCCTAGCAAGCACAAGAACCTGGATTAAATCCTCCAGTTCTGTAAAAATAAATAAAAAAATAGATAAATAAATAAATAAATAAATATTCAGACTTACAGGACAAATATATCTTAAAATTTTCTAAGTATGAAAAAACTATAATTTTAGACATCTCACCAGCAGCAATAGAAAGCAAAAGTCATTGGAGCAATGCTTTTAAAATTCTAAAGGAAAATGCATTCCATCCTAGAATTGAATACCAAACCCAATTATTGGTCAAGTATGAGGACATAAGAAGGACATTTTTATTTTATTTTATTTTATTTTATTTTAGAGTACTGGGGGGCTGAACCCAGGGCCTCCTACATACTTTGCAAGTGCTCTGCCACTGAGCTGCACCCCTGACCCCTTTTTTAGTTTTTTATCTTGAGATAGGATCTCGCCAAGTTATACAGGCTGCCTCTGGCCTTGAACCTTTGATCCTCCTGCCTCCGCCTCCCAAGTTGCTGGGATCACAGGCATACATCACCACTCCCAGCAAGAAGGATGGTTTTATATGTGCAAGTTTTCAAAAAAAAATTTTTTGCCCTTTATCACTGTTCATATAAAGCTATTAGAGGATGAATTCTAACCCAAGGAATAAACCAAGAAATAGGAAGATGGAACTTAAAGGAAATAAGAAGTCAGTCCAGAAGAATGCAAGGTAAGGTTGGAGAGAGATCCTGAGAGGATGGCTGTGCATCAGGTAGAGAGGACCAGCAGTCTGAATGAGAAGAAATAGAGGCCGTACAAGAAACTTCTCCAGAAAATGACTAGGCTGAATGCCTGTGGTGTCTGAAAGTCTTGGAGAAGACTCTGACAACTAGTGAAAAATATGACTTGAATTAACAAAATGACAGAAAATCCAGGGGGAGAAAGAGTATTAACTCCAGGGAAAGCAAAACTTTGTACAGAAATGAAAAAGTATTCAAAACATACTACATATCACAGATATAAAAGACATGTACAAAGTCATCATAATGTAAATATTGAATATTGTGTTAGTTGTATTATAACATACCCATTTGGGGAGTGGAGAGAATAAGAAATCTGCATGAGTATAGACGTAGGAAGAGGAAACCCAGCAAGATAATCAGACTTTCTAGTGAGAAGAGAGCCTACAACGAAAAAGGAGGAGATGAGAGCCATCGCATGCCACTGGAGAAATGGAGGGTAAGCCAAATGGCTCTGAAGAGGTAGCAGTGATGTCACAGGAAGTAGAAACAGGAGAACAGGAAGTAGGTGAAGCCTGATTTGGGGCTTGTTTGGTTTGTTTGTTTTTCCCACAACCAGCTCATTGGCTAAAACTATGGGCATCTATAACTTTGATAAAAATTAAAACTAAGGCAAATATATGCAGAAATAATCAAATTAATACAGCATTTTCTCCTGATGCCATAAAACCAGGGAAATCAGGAATTTCCATTGGGAAAATTATTTTCAAAATTGGTTTCAAGGGGGCAGCACTTTAAACATAGGCTGGGATTAGAAATTACTAGAATTTTTTGGAATTATTAACTTTTGGAACTAATAAAACTTAAGAAAGGTATTAGAACTGGAGTCAGGTGGCTTATATTATGAAATAGAGTTGACTGAAGAGCTGAAATGAGTTGATGAAAATACAAGTTATAATTTTAGATTGGTTGGTGCTTCAGCGTCTAAGCACAAGTTTTCACAGAAGGCAGATCATGCTATAGATTCTCCTATCCACTCAATGGCCTTGTGCTCACACAATACGAGGCAATGTGGGGACATGGGCTATCTCAAACAGTCCTCCAAGTCACTTGTAATTTGTGACTGGAAATGATCAGATTCCAGGAGGTTCTCAGGAGCACTGACCTCAGGTTTCCAGAAAACAACAACAAAAAAAAATCAGTGAAAGAACAGTCAAGAGGGAGTGACAGTCAACAGAAGCGGGTAGAGGAGAAATTGTCCTGGAAACAGTCACTTGGGTGGCTGAGAAGGAAAAGGTAAAGCCACTAAGGAGCGAGAATCAAAAACTAAAAAGTCAACATGCATAAAAGGTGGCAGAAGCAGGAAACAGCCCGGAAGAAGCCCTGGCCCATGGTGCCTGACAGCGTGCTGCCCACATCTGCTTGGGTTTACTGGTCTGTATTTTGCCAGCAAAGTTAGGAAGGTACATAAACACAATCCCATGCCATCCCTGGCAGGCAGGGTACTCAGAATGAGAAAACAATAAAGCAATTCATGGAAATGGTGGGAACATATCCTATACAAATTCAAAGGCAATGTACTTGAGCCAGGATGGACTCCTTAAGCTAAATACTGCTGGCATTCCTAGGACTGCATCTTGACTTTTTCTTCCCAGAATTATTCCAACCCAGAAAGTCTCTAGAAAGAGTGTCCTGGGCCAATTTCCTAATTTCAAGAACTCCACAGCAAGTTATCCAGACAGAATGTCATTAGAAATGTTCAGCTAAGTTCTTTGTTGGCTTACTCTTAAGTGTGATATGAAGAAAATTGCAAATATAAAATTGGACAGTAAATCATAATCCTATCCCCAAAAACTCAAGAGAGGAAAATTTTTTCTTCAGTAAATCATGTACATCATAGCCTTAGTCTTTCATGAACCATAGTCTTGGGCTCTTTAACTAAACCAGTTCATCTATCATTTTCATCCCACCTCGCAAGCCACAGAGCCTTTTGCTGATAGAAGGGCAAGCCTGACCCCTGTGCAGAGTCCCTGCAGGAAACTGACTTTCTCCTGGAAGATCCACTTTACAAAATTTTACAGAGGAACTATACAAAGAGGCAAGGGTCACAATGAGCTTGGGCAACATTGAAGATACTGAGATGCCCAGAAATGATCAAGATTAATAAACTATTGTGGCCTCCTTTCTTGAAGGAGCAATGAGAAGAAAGCATTGACCAGAGCCCAGTAGCTATAATTTGGAGAGACAGTTATTGCCTGCACTGTGGTGCTAGTGCCAGGATGGCAAAGGGAGGAAAGATCTTCACTCCCTCTCATCATGTTGTGAAGTCAGCTGAGAAGAACCTGAAAAAGGAAGGGTCACTGTTATGGTTTAAATTTAAAATGTCTCCCAAAGGTCATGTGCTTGGATGTTTGGTCCTCAGCTAATGGCACTGTCCTGGGAGGCTATGGAACTTTGGGAGGTAGGATCTAGCTTTGCAGGAGCAGGTCACTGGGGGTGAGCCTTTGGAGGTTTTACACAGGTCCCCAGTTCTGGGTGCTCTCTCTGCTCCAGATTTGTGATGATGTGAGGTTATCTGCCATGACTCCTGCTGTCTTCCCTGCCACCTTGCCTACCCTCCCTCCATGGACTGAGATCATGTAACTAAGAGCCCCATTAAATCATTCCTCCCATAAGTTTGTTTCTATCAGGTATTTAGCCACAGCAACACACAAGCTAACACAGAAAATTGATACAAGAGAGTGGGATCATTGTTGTGCGGAAACCTGACCATGTGGATCTTAGGCTGTTGTAACTTGTTTGTGGGAGCCATTTGGAAGAGTTTGGAGATGCAAGTGTGAGAGGCTTTGAAATGCTGAAGGCAGAGCTTGAAGGGAAGTTCTGGTGGGAGTTGGGAAGACCAGAGCATGCCTAGAAATGTGGGCAAAAAGAGAGCTCATGAAGTTTCAGAGGCAAATAACTCCTTTGGGAATTGGACTAAAAAGGCCATTCATGTTACACTCTGGCAAAGAGTTTTTCTGCAGTTTATCTGTGTCCTAAAGATCTGAATGAGGCTAAATTCAAATGTAAGGGCTGAGGACATAGCTCAGTGTTAGAGCATTTGCCTAGCAATGCTCTAAATTCAAAAGTTTGGTGCTGGGATTTAGCTCAGTTGGTAGAGTGCTGCTCTATACTCTCAGAGGCTCTCAGTTCAATCTCTAGCATGGCAAAAATAGGAGAAAGACATGGCAGCCCACTCCAGAAACAATCCTGAAACAATCAGCCATTGAAAACCTTATGAACAGCAGAGCAGCACTGACGTAGTTTTGGGCATGGCACCATGTTGAGGAGTGTTTTGTTCTCTTGTATGTGGGGTCACTATGAGACAGACTTGACTCCATGGAATCCAACAACAACAAAAACAACAATAAATTCAAAAGTGGTGCACTAGTACTCACTTGTAAATGCCAAGAGATTTGGAAAACAGCTACCTAGCCAACTGTTTAGAAGAGGACCATATTTGTACCTATTCCCAAGAAAGAGGATACAACTGAGAGTGGAAATTATCTAATGATTTCATTAATATCACAAGCAAGTAAAATTTTACTGCAGATCATTTAAAAGTGACTACAGCAGTGTATTGACAGGGAACTGCCAGAAAATCAAGCCAGATTCAGAATAAGGTGTGAAACCAGGAACATCATTGCTGCTGTCAGATGGATATTAGCTGAAAGCAGAGAATGCCAAAAAGATGTCTATCTATGTTTTGTTGGCTATGGAAAGCATTTGACTGTGTGGATCACAACAAATTATGGATAACATGCAAAGAATGGAAATACCAGAGCACTTAATTGTACTCACAAATAATCTGTACATGGACCAGGAGGCAGTCATTGGAACAGAACAAGGAAACACTGCCTGGTTTAAAAAGTCAAGTCAGAGGTGTGTCAGGGCTGTATCCTTTCCTCGTACCTCTTCAATCTCTATACTGGGCAAATAACCCAAGAAGCTGGACTTTATGAAGAAGAATGCAGCATCAGAATTGGAGGAAGACTCATTGTCAACCTGTGTTATACAGATAACACTACTCTGCTTGCTGAAAGGGAAGAGGATTTGAAACATGTACTGATGAAGATCAAGGAACACTGCCTTCAGTATGGATTGCACCTCAAAAACAAAATAAAAATCCTTACAACTGGGTCATGATAAACAGAGAAAAGATTGATATTATCCAGAATTTTGTTTTACTTGATTCTATAATCAACACCCATGGAAACAGCAAGAAAGAAATCAAAGATGCATTGCTTTAGAGAAAAACTGTTGCAAAAGACATTTCTAAAGTGTTGAAAAGTAAAGATGTCACACTGAAGACAAAGGGACAGCTGAACCCATGCCACGATATTTTCAGTCACATCATATACTTGTGAAAGCTGGGCAGTGAATAAGGGAGACAGGAAAAGAATTGATGTTTTGAATTATGGTGCTAGAGATGAATACTGAATATACTGTGGACAGCCAAAAGGACCAACAGATCTGTCCTAGAAGAAGTACAACCAGAGTGCTCCTTGGAAGCAAGGATGGCTACACTGCATCTTGTGTATTTTTAGACATGTTGTCAGAAGGGACCAGTCCCTGAAGAAAGACATCATGTTTGGGAAACTGGAAGGTGAATGAAAAAAGGAAGACCCTCAAGTAGATGGATTGACACAGTGTCTATAACAATGGGCTTAACCATAAAAAAGATTGCATGGTGCAGTGTTGAGGACAGTATCATTCTGTTGTATACAGCATTGTTATGAGTCAAAGCAGACTCAATGGCACCTAAGAAAAACAATTGATTTGGCGAAGGAAATATAAAAAAAACTATAATAACAAAGCTGTGTGTTGATGTTACTGGATAATTTTAGCTAAATTTATGATGATGGAAAGAAGGCAGAGCAGAAAGGTTTTAAAACTGTGCAGTTTAAAGAGGAAAAGAAAGCCACCATAAGTTTAAGGATGCTGTGGGCAATTACAACTCAGGCAATGAAGAGGTAATTATTAAACAGGTGAACACAAGTAAAGAGATTCCATGTACTTTGTCCTAGAACAATAGAAATACCCAATGGTGAAAGAAAGAGTTGACCAGACCACTCCCACCAAAGATCCTAGAGTATGAAACTGGAAACTCTTTTAAAAGATTTTCCTTAGGAAAAAATATCTGAAAAATAAGTGCCTGTAGCATGCTTTCCTGAAAAGAGTTTGTCCAGGGAAGTTGTTGCCTAGACTGAGCACACAGAGATTGCTGCTGAAACCACAGCCAAAAGGGGTGAATCTACCACTCAAGCTAGAAGTACACAACAACATTGTCCCTGTGGTGCTCATTTTGCAGGTATACAGAATGCAAGAGTTAAAGGGTCATTGAAGGCTGCCACTAAGGTTCCAGAGAATAGCCTGCAAGGCCAGGCAATGTGTATTAGGAATGGATTCCCCAAAGAGAGCTTCTAAGAGACTAGTGCATGAAGCTTTGATGGTGGAGTCTAAGTTGTGCTGGAAACCCTGGGATGTTGGAGCTGTCAGTAATGTGAAATGTCTGCTGACAAAAGATGTCAACAACATGAGTGGAGCCAGTCCAAGAGGGCCATGTATACTACATTTGTATACTACAAATGGCAAGACCATAGTGGTGGACCCACCCAGGCCTATTCAGGCTCAGCTGATGCCTCCCTATGTGACAGATGAGAGATGTGGAGTCATAGGATTTGTTTGTTCAGCTGGTTCTCTGCCTTGCTTTGGACCAAACCTTCCTTTCTGTGTCCCTTTTCCTCCCTTTTGGAAAGGGGAAGCTTACTCTGGGCCATTGTATGTTGGAAGTATATAACCTGCTTTTTGTTTTGCAGGGCCTCACAGCTAAGTTTGTCTTGAATCTCAGTGGACACTTTGGACTGGGCTTGGATTCTTGAACATAGATGAGACTGTTGAGACTTTGGGGATTCTTGAAACTGGACTGAATGTATTTTGCATTTTGAGATGGCCATAAATAAGCCTTTGTAGGCCAGGAGCAGAACCTTAAGGTTTGAATCAGAAATGTCCCCCAAAGGTCATGTACTCGGATGTTTCGTCCTTAGCTAGTGGTGCTGTCTTGGGAGGCTATGGAACTATGGGAGGTGGGACCTAGCTTTGTAGAAGTAGGTCACTGGGGATGGACCTTTGGAGGTTTTATGTAGGTCTCTAGTTCTGGTTCTTCTCTCTGCTCCTAATCTGCCATGACTTGAGGTTTTCTGCCACGAGCCCTACTGCCTGCCCTGCCACCTTGCCTGGCCTCTCTCAATGGATGGACATTCTTTATCTAAGATCCTCATTAAATCATTCCTCATATAGGTTTGTTTCTGTCAGGAGTTTTGCCAAAGTGACATACAAGCTGACTAGCAGTCAGCTTTTTAGCATTCAGACAGAAAAGTGGTAAAAGGCCTGAGGAGGAATGAGGGAGGAAGAAAGTGGGGAATAACCAGGAATATCTTGTATTTGGATGAAGAGGGTTGATTTAGACCATACTTGAAATTGATTTTTCAGAAGCTGGAAAAGCATATGCATATGTGTGTATATATATGAATGTTGTCTGCAGCTGTACCACTGTGGCATCCAATCCCATAAGGTCTCAGAAACTAAGAAGGGTTGGACTTGGTTAGTACATGGATGGGACACCACCTGGGAAGAACAGGTGCTATAGGCTTGGGGGAAGGACCTGGCAACCCACTCCCAAAAAAATAGCCAGCCATTGAAAACCCTATGAATAGTAGAGAAGCATGACAATAATGTTTTGTCTGTTGTACATAGGGTCACTATGAGTCAGACACTGACTACACAGCACCTAAAAATAGCAACATATATGAAGATATAGACCTGACTCAGTGGCACCTAACAACAATAATGTATAATAGAGATTAATGGATATAGCATCTGCAGCCATAGCACCCTGGCATCCAATCCCCCCTGATCTTGGAAGCTAAGTATGGTCACCCTGGTTAGTTCTTGGATGGGAGACCACCTGGGAATACTGGGTGCTACAGGCTAGGGAGAAGGACCTTGCAGTCCATTTCCAAAACAACCCCCAAACAATTTGCCATTGAAAAGCCTATGACCAGCAAAGAAACACTGACAATAGTGACAGGCATGGCACAGTGTCAGGTAGTGTTTCTTTCTGTTATACATAGGGTCACTATGAGTTGGACCCAACTTGACAGCACCTAACAACAATAACAACAATGGATTTAACACACACACACACACACACACACACACACATTCTACTGATAATCTTTGGGTCATTAAAGTGTCAGTTTGTACATAGTCACTGTGTTAATCAGCTTGTACATCACTGTGGCCAAATACCAGACAGAAACAATTTAGAGGAGGCAAGATTAATGTATGGCCCACGGTTTAGATTTTAGTCCATTTGATGAGGAAGAATGGTGTCAGCACCTGCAGCAGATGACTTCTCGTTACAGCATTAGGAAGCAGAGAGCTTTCTGGAACTGAGGGTCCGGGTAAAATCTTCAAAGGCCCATCCCCAGTGGCCTCCTACAGCCAGGTAGGTCTCACCTCCCAAAGTTCCACAACCCCCCAAACAGGGCCACCACCTGGGGACCCAGCATTCAAACACATGACCCATGGGGGACATTTTAGATGCAAACCATAAGCGTCCCAAAACACTTGAGGTTGCAAAACTATCAAAGGCATAGCATGCACTCTCCCATACCTTCCAAGATTCCTGTTCAACCTGGGATGAAGGACCCATGTGGTTGCATTGTCAATAGCTCAGTGATTGATTCATTGCACAGAAAACTATGACAGCCACCCATTTCATTAGCCCAATGTCAGTCATTCATCTGCAGGGAAAGACTCGTTTGTTTAACCAGATTATTTTCCTCCTAATGATCCCGCCAATCCCTGACAACTGGAATGATAAGGGAGTATGATGGGGGAGGTATTGAGGAGGGAATAGGAGTCCAAGAAAGGAGTTCAAGAGGACAAATATAGTTTTTGAAAGAAACAGGAAAAAAAGGATGAGGGAAAATGAGAAAAAAATAGAAAATAGAACTGTGCATATATTATATAGATATTATAATTATATATTGTTGTTGTTGCTGTTAGGTGCCGTCGAGTCAGTATCCAACTCATAGCGACCCTCATAGGGTTTTCAATGGCTGAGTGCTTCGGGATTGCCTTGGGAGTGGATTACCAGGTCCTTCTCCCATTTTGGGGGTGCTGGGAATCTAATCGGGACCTCAGAGACTGCAGCACAGCACTCTACCAACTGAGCTAAATCCCAGCCCCCTATAATTATATATAGTACATATTATATATAAATATACACACATATTATATACATATATACATATTTTATTTATTTATTTATTTATATAAAGTCTTATGTAAGGTCAATTGAAAATGTTTTAAAATTTTACAGTCTCCAAACTTATGACTGTCCCTGAGAAGGTTTGTTGGGGATTTTTAAAATCATATTCCACAACTAGGGTCCCTCATGACAGCCTGAGGGGCTGACCCCTAGTTGACCCCAGGGCTCATCTCACTCACTCAAACTAGCCCCTCCCATCGAGTGAGTAAAGATGGCACCTGGCCAGGCTGACTTGCCTTAACCACCCTAATTTTGATTGGCTCCCCTCAGCATTTTCGGGTAATAACTGTCCCCACCTGGCAGGTATGTCAGTTTACCCTCTGTACCTGTCAGGTGTGTGCCCTGATTGGCTGAACCCTAACATGTGACCCCTCCAGGACACTATAAAAGTAGGGCTCCTGGACCCCCTTGACACCTCATCTCTCTGACCGTCCCTCAACTGTCACCTGACCCACATCACCTGGACCAGTGCTCCATTCTCCAGCAAGATATTCTAGCAAGCCAGCGGGATCAAGACCAGGGGCCTCGAAGAGCCGAAGGATCCAAGCAAGCCACAAAGAGTCTCCCAATTCCTCCCATCCTTGGGAAGGAGGAAGGAAGGTAGAGAAGGTGAGCCGCGAGAGGCAAGACCAACTGACCTCTATGGAACACTGGCAGCTGTGGCTGTGCCTTTAAGGCTGAGCTGTACCAGCATTCAGCCTGCAGCATTCTATGCTGCAGGCTTAGAGCCAGCACTTAGAGAGCACATAGAGCTCTGCTCTATAGGGGTTGCTTGCTCCTTGCACCCCTCACGGGAGCACCCAATAAACCTTACCTACCCTGCTTTACCAACTGAAGGTCTCCCGAAGTCCTTCATTTGTGCCACTGCCTAACTTGTTATGTTGTAGGCTAGCTCTAATCTTAGCCGGGCTAGAGCTAAAACCTTAACAAAGGTTTAGAGACAGTAACATCCCAACAGCAGTGAACAACCCACAGCCCAAGTCTTGGCTTTAAACACTCTTCTCCAATTTAAGGAACCAGGGCACTAGGGAGAAATAGCTGGTTCCAGGGATGGGAGAGCAAATATGGAAGAGGGGGCTGGAGCATACTATAGGCCCAGAATGTAAGAAAGTGCTTAACAAATGAAGGAATGGGAACCCAGGATCTACCCTGAAAGAGTTCCCAATGTTGAAAATTGGACCAATTTGAGCAACAGGACAAGTGATATGGTCTCATAACTCAAGGCATAGAATAAATGTACATAAGTCCTAATTATATAGATAAGAATTAAATAAATTAAATTTTTTACAGTGCTGGGATTGAGCCCAGGTATCAGGCATGCTAGGCAAGTGCTCCATTCCTGAGCTGCACCCCAGTCCTTGAAAAAATAAATTAATGAGGAAAATGAAACAAATCTTTCTTACAGAAGGATTCTAAATCACATATATAGATACTCTTCTCTGTAGAGGGGCAAGCTTAAAGGTGGGCTGAGCTTAGAATACTGAAGAGCAAATTTACAGTGGAGAAGCCAACCAAATACTATCTGAGATAGGTAATGAAGGTTGATCACCAGCCTCATCACAGGTACATAATATGCCTCTTGATACACGAGAAGGGTCTTCTCCTCTATGGTACTCTTCCTAGAAACCCAGAATCCCAGTCCAATTCTAAGACTATCATACAAACCCAAATCAGAGGCTATTCTACAAAATACCTGAGCAGTACTCCCCAAACCTGTCAAGGATACAAAAAACAAGAAAAGTCCAAGAA
This sequence comes from Pedetes capensis, assembly GCA_007922755.1. Lineage (NCBI taxonomy): Eukaryota > Metazoa > Chordata > Mammalia > Rodentia > Pedetidae > Pedetes > Pedetes capensis. The sequence goes on along the minus strand of VMDO01005683.1, from coordinate 84,291 downwards.
ACTGTCACAGAGCAGAGGAGGCAGAAGACATGACGATGAGGGACAATGTGGTGACCAGGGTGGGATAAAAAATAATACAAAACATGTTGAAATTTGAACAAAGTCTAGAGTTTAGTTAATAGTAATGTAACAGTGTCAATTTTCAGAGATTTCAGAATTATAACACCTTAATGTTGTTGTTGTTGTTAGGTGCCACCAAGCTGGGTCTGACTCATAGCAACCCTCATAGGGTTTTCAATGGTAAATAGTTTTTCGGGATTGCCTCAGGAGTGGATTGCCACATCCTTCTCTGATATAAAACCTAAATAGAAGATTAAATAAAACCATTAGAACTATTGATACTTTCTATATAAGCTGTAAGTTTTTAAAACATTGGCACGAGTCCTAACTTAATTGAATCACAAACCATATTTGGAAAACTTACGTTGCAATAAACTATTTAAACCTATCTACTTCATTTTATGTACAGTAAATGTCTGGATATTTCCATTAACTTTACTGAATTAAAACCAGCTCATCCTGCATAAAGCAAAAAGTAACTACAATATGAGTTCCCTGGCAGACAATTGCAAAAATAAAAGCTCATGTAAAATATCTGAAATTTTCTTTCAACTAAAAAAAAGTAAAATGAGTTATTGATGATGAAATCTCTGATAAATTCAACCCAAGGGATAGTCCAGAAGCCCTGAAGATAGTCATTTACTTCCGCAATAAATTTCATACTATTGCCCATGGGAAATTTTACTTTCTAAAATGATAAAATGTTTTGACTAATGCACAAAGTTCTTTTTAAAAGTTCAAATAACAATTATTCGGATAACTTGAGGTACAATGAGAGATACTAAATAGATACTAAAATGGAAAATGAGTTCAGATGTTGGTGAATAGTAGTATGTGCCCAAACACATTTATGGTACCTTTTTTATCGATGACTCTCAAAGTCCTTAACACATAGTAGTGGCCCTGCGTTGTACACTCTTACAGGCATATATTTCTGGAGACTATGAACTGATTCAGAATAATTCTAGCTAGAGACTATTTATTCAGGGATGAGTATTCAGTTATAAGTCTTTTTCTTCCTGTAGTAATGAATTCTAGAGATTTCCTGCCATGCTGATTTCCTTTAAGGAAATTTATTAAGTAAGGTATTTTCTGACCATTTCCTACATACTGGGAGTCTGCCTGGCCTCTAGCCCCTCACAGTAACCAGTAAGTTGCAAACAGAGCTAATGTTTCTCTGCTCAACACTTTCAGGAATGTAGAAGTTAGGGGAGGGGACCTAAGCCTAATGCCCCCAAAAGTATCAATTCACCTTTGTCACTGAGAATGCAAAATGTTTCAGCAGCTGAGTAAACTATAGCATCCCATAGCCACTTAGTTTTATTTCTTCCTTATCAATATCAACTTTCAATTGTCCTGTTCTAAAAACCTTTCTCCAATGGGAACTGTGGAGTCCTAGGCCCACATGCACGGTACTCAGAAGCACTGCCTGTATCTTATGGGGTTCATCTCCTTCACTGTTGGAAGAAGCCACAGCTAGTTCATCCTATCAGACAACCTGGAGGGGAGAATCCAATGTCTCCATGGATGTGGAGCCCTCTCACCCATGTGAATGCCTGGTGACAAGGGCAATGGGAAGTGTCTAATGAAGAATACCCCTGCTATGAGCTGTTCCAGGAATCCCACGGTCTCCGGGGAATTTCTCTTGGAGTGGGGGAATTTTGCCTGAATATCTGGATGGATTAAAAACTCCATCTTGAGTAAAATCCAAACTCTGCCTGCAGATGCTCACCTTGGGCTGGAGTGGCATGTACTATCCCATCACGAATCCAGGTGGAAATTGTTCAACCAGTCTCTCAAATTCTTGGGAACCAAAACAATGAGAGATTGAAAGTTCCCAGGCAGCAGGAACCATGGCTTCTTATTCTAAACATCTTGTCCCATTAGTGTCATTGTGCACTCTCTGAGACCCCAGGTTCAGTCTCCAGCATAGCTAAAAATGGGAGAAGGATGTGGCAATCCACTCCTGAAACAATCCCAAAACAATCAGCCATTGAAAAACCCTATGAATAGCAGAGAAGCACTGACATAGTGCCAGGCATGGCACAATGTCAGGGAGTGTTTCTTTCTGTTGTACTTAGGGTTGCTATGAGTTGGACCCAACTCAATGGCACCAAACAAGAACAAAAACGACAACGAATTTTATCACCAAAAGTCTAACATCGTGATCTTTTCAGAACTTGGCATCAAGAAAAATTTACCTCTTTAGAGGAAATTGTAAGAATCCTACATTAGATTTACTCAGCACACAAAGCTTAGATTTTCCCCTGGCCACTAAACTTAGAACCAAATTCCATATTCCATCACTATGCTAAGTCAATAGCTATAGTAGCCTTCATGACAAGGAAATTCCCACCTATACTTTTGGTCTATTAATTTATCAATTAATTATATTTTATTTTAAGCTGTCTCAAATTTGGAAAGAGGGCAGTTAGTTATTTGTTGGTGTTGTTAGGTGTCATCGAGTCATTGTCCGACTCATAGAGACCCTACATACAACACTCAAAACAGTATTGTTAGTGCTTCTCTGCTATTCACAGGGTTTTCAATGGCTGATTGTTTTTTGGGAGTGGATTTCTGGGTCCTTTTCCCAAGCCTACAGTATCCGGTGTTCCCAGGTGGTCTCCCATCCAAATACTAACCAGGTCTGACCCTGCTTAGCTTCTGAGATTAGACGCCACAGTGGTACAGCTGCAGGCAGTTATTAAATAAGTGAAAATACAGAGATATTGGTTACTTTGAACATGTTCATTTTCTTGAGAATGAAATCATCATTCATTCCATCACAAACCAGGGTTTCAACATAGTTGCATCTTTGCCTCTTTTTACTAATCATTGAAAAAAAAAATCACAGGAGAAAGTGCATTTAACACAGAAAATACTAAGTCCTGTTTTTCATTTACTTTTTTTAAGTAAGCTGAAAGTACAAATCAACCAAATTCAATTTCTTGAGAATAGATTTGGAAGTTGTGTCACCCTTTGAGTATAAAGACAACCCTTTGCTGCCTTTAAGAGTGGCTCCTAATAGTTTTTTGTACCATGGGGCAGGAGAACAGAGGCAGGGAGTACAGTATGGGCTGAGAAATGTGTGTACTGGTCTTCTGACTGGCTCTTGTATGGGTTTAAATCAGCGTAGCAGGAGCTAGGGCCAGGGTTTAGCTTCATTGGTAGAGTGCTGCTCTGTTCTTTCTGAGGCCCTGGATTCCATCTCTAGCATTGCAAAAATGGGAGAAGGACATGGCAGTCCACTCCCAAAGCAATCCCACCATTGAAAACCCTATGAATAGCAGAGAAGCACTGACATAGTGCCGGGCATGACACAGTGTCCGGGAGTGTTTTATCTGTTGTACACAGGGTCACTTTGAGTCTACCCGACTCAATGGCATCTAATGACAACGACAAAGCAGGAGTTAATCTGGGTTTGGGCTGGTTGTCACTTTGATGTTTTCCATGTGAGGACTTCAGATACCTCCAGCAGTGAACTGCTCTTACCTGTGTTTTTCCCAGGGAGTCTGTTCCATCCTCAACTTCTAGTTCCCACCTCTCCCCTAGGGCCTGACATCAGCTCTTGGGCCATGGTACTAGATCATTTGGGGTAAGGAGGACTGTCTGATCTCTCCCCCCAAGGTCCCAGGGTCTCTATCAGACCCTGCACCTTGGCCTTGGGGTAGAGGAGCTTCCTCCCCATCCTTGCCTCTCTGCCCCCCCCTTTCTTACTCCTGCCCATCTTCCCTCTCCACCCCACCTCTGCTTCTCCTCTATGCCCTCGCCTCTCCTCCCCAGGGCACTGAGTGAGGTCTCCTCCTCAGATGGGGTCAGCTAGAGACAGTATTTGCCTTTCTTGCCCATTGTGTAGATGTGGGGGCCCAGGACCCAGAAACAAAGGGTCTGTCTTCCTCAGCTAGGGTTGTTCTAATAAAACCCTGGATTGGGAGCTTAACCAACAGAAAGATACTTTTCCCAATTCCAATGCCATGGAACCCAGGATGAAGGTTCGGACAGACCTGGAGCCTGGAGAGGGCTACTTCCTGTTTTGCAGGTGACCTGCTTCTCATATAGCCTCCTGTGGGGCAGGTGGCATGGGGGCCTTTTTAACAGCACTAATCTCACTCTCAACCCACTCCCCCCCCAAAAAAATCAATGATTGAATATCCTGTGAATAGCAGAGAAGCACTAACAATAGTATTTTGCCTGTTGTACGTAGGGTCACTACAAGTTGGACACCAGCTCGTGGGTACCTAACAACAACAACAATCCCATTCACAAGAGTGCCACCCTCATCATCTAAACTCCTCCAGGAGGCCCTTCCCCATCCCACTGTTACTCTGGGGATCTGCCTTCAACATGATTTTCCCTCCACCACAGGGTCTTTCTCAGGCTGGCTCCAGGACTGGCTGGAAAGAGGAGAGCAGCTTGGTAGTGTTGTAGAAAATTTAAATCAAAAGTTAAGATGTCATAATGTTCGCTTAAAATGTAATTACTAGAACTTAATGTTGGTTAAAACTTATACATTCCATCCTATGAGTCACCTCCAGTTCCCTTGCTCCCTATCTGCCTGTTTCCATGACCATTTCCCAATTTCTTACAATTGCTAAACTCAGCTTATTGTCTGTATTCTCCATCCTATTAGCCACTTCCTGATTTCTTGCCCCATGTAGAAGTTACCTGCCTATTTCCATGGTAACTAGCTTAATTCAGTTAATCTTCCCTAACCCACCTACAGATGGACACGTAGGCTATGTACATGTGGTTTCAGCCTACAACCCCCACCCTATAGACTATATAACCCCAAGAGAACTAAAGTTTGGTATCAGTCCTGAGAGAACTCGTTGCCTTGGGTTGACCTTGCTGTAGCAATAAATTTATTGTTTTACCCAAATCCTGAGTCTCTTGAAGTACTTTCGGTTTTCTCACACTGCTTCAGTAGGAGGAACAGGTAGGGCAGGCTCTGTGGCCACTGCTCAGGGGCTCTCCAAGCCCCAGACCTGCCCCATTGCCCCCTGGAAGTGGCTGAGGCCGGCTCCTGAGTGATAGGTTTAAAGTGATCGAGGCACTTATGGGGTTCCTTGCTGCTCCAGTGGAGATGCTGCCCACCTCCAGCCTTCCGGGCTGTGCTGACATTCTAAACTCACTCCTGCCACCTGATCATGGGGCAGCTGTGTCTCCATCCTAAACTACCTAGGTGCAGCAGCTCTGGGGTCCAGTGTCTTCCCTGTACACAGCTTCCCATCCTGGCTGTCCTTGTACCACACAACACACCTTGGCAGCAACCAGGGCTAGGGCTCCGATGCTCTGCCAGGGCTCACACCCAACTAAAACCATGACCTGGGTTTTGTGGGCAGCACCTGGGTTAAAGCAGGCTATAAAATAGGGTGTAGAATCCCAGCCTCCCGCGCAGCAAGCACTTTCTATCACAAGGCAGTGTTTTGTCCAGATGTCACAAATTCTCATAGCAGAATCTCTGAAAAGCAACCTACAAAGCCCACACAGAACAAGAAAAATGAAGATAAGACAGTTCAGTAATTAATATTTAGTACCATGATCAACATAATCAATCCATACAGCTTACACCTCCATGAGATTAACTATGTAAAGCTGCCACAATTAAGTGGGAGTCAGCACTTATGGGAACACACAAGAAAATATATAGCACAGTCCGTATGGAAAATAGAAGTTTGGTACCTCCCTGAAAAGTATTTTTTGTCAAACTGTAGAGACCATTATGAAAACATTTTTATCAATAGTCTGCTTTTTTACTGTCTTGTTGTTTTGTTTCATTTTGTGGTTATTGTTAACTTATCCTGATATAGTTTATGATTCTGGTTGGGGTTCCATCAGACCTGGAAAAAGCAAGTAAATTGTTCATTTGAGCTGTCCTATTTGACCAATGAGATGAATTCCAGCTTTCATTAAGTTGTTTAAAGATTGTAAGCAAATTTATTCTTTCAAAACTGGAATCAAGTTGTCTTAAGTTTAAATGCTTGAAGATGACTGGTTTGTTTCCCTAATAAAGAAGTTACGCTTACTGTGTTATAGGGGCCATATGCTGCAATTATTTCCTAAGCAGTTTCTTATCATTTAAATTATAAACACCAAAAGTCAGATGTTTATGATCAAAGCCTTGGATTCTGGTATCACAAATTCCAAAATGCCATCGTGCAGCACATACTTTTGTAATTGAATACCATGGCAAGAAGATCCGGGCAGAGCTAGTGGCTGGGCTGGGCAGGCATGCTATGGCAGGCAGAGTTCCTGGGCAGCCTCTGGGGGCGGGGCTGAAGCTGTGCCCAGTTCAGAGGCCATGGGTGGCTGGGAAAGAAGAGCGCTGTGTGATGGCAGATGCCCTTGCTTGGAATTTACAACCCTGTGTTAGTGGAAAGAGCAAAAGTTTCTTCTGTGCCCAGCTTTATAAATTTGCCTTTTGTAAAACAATAGGGCATGAGTGTGTTTCTGGAGGCCATCCAGTCCTACTTTCTCTGCAGAGAAGTGAATACAATTGTTTTTTTAATGAAAAGAGTGGCTAATCATTTTTTAGAGAAAAATACATTTGTTGTTGTTGTTAGGCACTTTCAAGTTGGGTCCGACTCAAGTTGGGTCCAACTCATAGTGACCCTGTGTACAACAGACAAAACACTACCCAACACTGTATCATGTCCAGCACTATGTCTGTGCTTCTCTGCTATTCATAGGGTTTTTGATGACTGATTATTTCAGGAGTGGGCTGCCAGATCTTTCTCTGTATTCTGTCTTATCCTGGAAGCTCAGCTGAAACCTGTACACCATAAGTGGCCCTGTTGGTATCTGAGATACTGGTAGCATAGCTTTCAGCATCATGGCAACACGCAAGCCCCCACAGCAGGACAAGCTGACAGACACATGAGCGAAAACACACTTAGAGGGAAAAAAAAGCTGAATGGAAAGGTATTTCACCTAAACCAAACTATAGCCCAAAATATAACTTTTACATAAGGGTATTAGTGTTATAAACAGTGGTAGAAGATTATACAGATTCACAATTCTTATTTCTTATGCTAACATCAATTTGTTGACTGTATACATATTTATTCTTTGATGATAAATAGCTATTCAGGATGTAAATATTTTGAAAAAAATTAAAAATTTCTTAGATAACTTGCCTCAAATTTTTCATTCACTTAAAAACATTTAAGATTTTATTTGACCAGGGAATTTCTAACTGACTAGAAATATAAAATATTAAGCTTTAGAAAATATGTTCCTTGTAAGAATTCACCTTCTATGTCAGAAAACTATTGAGCTTTTCAGTCACATTGAATTATTCAGGTTTGCTATAAGGGATTTCAAAATACCCCTTATACCTTGTCATCTTTTAAATTAGGACTTTTGTGCTAAAAGGCATTGAGTATGAGTTCATTCACTAATGACAGAACTGCAGTGGCTCAAAAGCTGCCAAACCAAAGCAATGTTTTTGAAAGCAGATGCCTGTATATTTAGCACGGGCAGCTCATTTGTGTTGGCCTCTCCTCGATATCCGATACTCACGTCTGTTTTGTGGATTTATTTGGCAAATGGAAGGGTTATAAAAGCATGGGTGACAGTGCTGTCACCAAATACGAATTCATCTCCTCAGTGTCTGAAAGAGCCCAAGACACATTCTGAGCATTGGGTCCCATGTGGAGCCATGTAGGCAATTCAAGAAGACTTCAGTATTAAACCAAACTTATCTTTCCAGATGCCACTTTAAAATAACAAACAAGTTTGTCGTTTCCTTCCTAATGGAGGCAACATTCAGAGCAGGGCTTATTCCTCACAGCTCCAGGTACTGTTGGTGAAAACCATTTGCCTGTTCATTTCAAAAGGCTGGTAAAAGACTGCCTAGCAAAAGAGAGTTTAACAGACTGCTAACTGTCCACCCTCCTTTATCCTCCTAAGACACTATGCCTGTATTCAGGACAAGGGAGATGGTGACAGGAACAGATAAGAATTTTAGTCTAGGGAAAACAATTTCCTTCGGGGGGAAAAAAAATAGATAAAAGGAAGTCAGTTAAACAGAGTGAGGATTCCAGAAATGGATTTCCTTTTACACTTCTACTTGGTTCTCCTTTGAGGCTCTTGTCTAATTCACCCAGCCAGAGGCCTCTGCCCTTCCCTGGCCTTTCTATGATGTTTGACAGAAGTGCTCCTCTAGGGAGAAGGATGTCATTGAACTACAAAGCCATGGATGTGTGTCTCCTCAACCTAGAGTCACAGCAGGGTTCTTTCAGGGTCTGCCCCTCACCCTTGAATGCACATCTCCCCTAGCATCTTCCAAGGACAAACCCTTTATGGAGTAACCATTCAATCAATGTTGAGTTGGAGTCATGTGGCATGCAAGAGAGAATGTAACACCTGGAAGAGATAATAAAGAATGAGGATGGGTGGGTGACCAGAGGGAGAACCTGATGAAGTTCATAAAAATGAGAGCAGAGAATAAAGATATTTCTTCTAATTGTGCATTCCCTCTCTTTAGGGAATGGTGGGCCTATTTTTTTTAAAGGCACCTGAGTTCCATCCTCTTTGCTTATGAGCCACTTCTTCATGTAAAATAAAATGTGTGCAAGGAGGAGGGAGAAAGAGATGTTCCTGTTCATCACCCCAGGTGCACTTGTAGCTGCCTGATCAGTTTCTAGCTGGAGAATAGTCAACAGCGGTGGTGGAGATGATTAACTCTGAAATCATTTGGGGTGAAGTCTTTATTTGACCCCCTATGAATTTAACTCAGACTTCCCTTCCCTATAGAAATAAGGATAAGCCAACTCCTTTGCAAATGGCAAAACGAGCAAATGAAAATTTCTCCATATATCCTCTGAAATCTCATCCAGAACAGCCACTTGGAGGGTTTGGTTCCAGAAGTGTATCTCAGTCACAAAAATCTAAATGGTTCCCTGGCAACAGGCAAACAAATATGTAAATAATGTTGCTTTGGTAGTTTTAAATGGAGGTAGTTTAGGAATGTTTTCCAAAAAATGATGAGTCTGTATGTTAGACAGAAGTATTAGATTGTCTCTCTTAATCACAGAAAATAATGTTCTCTTTCCTGTTAACATAATCTAGAATAATCTTCTTATATTATTATGGCACTTTCACAAAGAAAACACCTGTGTAGATCACCTGGCACAATTTAAAACTTGTTAACAAGGCGGTGACAAAAGAGTCAGGTGCTGTTTAGCAGTGATAGCGACATGTTTTCTTTCCATAAACAAAATGATTTCTGTCTCCCTAGGCCTTATTCACCAGCAGCCTAGGTCGCTTTCCTTTAGTGAGAGGTGGGATCACAATTCTTTGCCAGCAGGTGGTGCAAAAACCATATTGTAGAAATAGTATTCACAGGAAAGCAATAGGACATCTCTAGCTGGGTACTGAGCCTGCAGCTGTAGCCCTGTGGCATCCGATCCCTTCAGATCTCGGAAGCTAAGCAGGGTCAGGCCTGGTTAGTACCTGGATGGGAGACCGCCTGGGACCACCAGAAGCTGTAGGCTTGGGAGAAGGACCTGGCAACCCCCTCCCAAAAATCAATCTGCTATTGAAAACCCTATGAACAGCAGAGAAGCACTGACAATCGTGTTTCCCCTGTTGTACAGAGGGTCGCTATGAGTCGGATACCGACTCGACAGCACCTAACAACATAACAACAACAGCTGGGTACTCAGGAGGGCACTGCTCTGGGAAGTAGCAGAGGCTGAACTCCCTCTTTCAAATCAATTCATGCCACCTCCAGACCGGATCGCCCGTCGTCACCCCCATCTACCTTGTCAATTCAAAATGTTTGGTTGACACAGAGTTAATCCATTTCAGCTATTTTGACAGCCTCCATTTCCTATTTGTCAGCCCTTGCTTCATCCCCCCTGCCTCCCCTAGATCCTTGGAGTTGCCTCCAGACTCGCCCTATATTGTTGTCCATTCCCAAGAAAGGCAGATGACTTGTGACTTGAGTCCACAAGCTCCCCTCTCCTCTCACGCCATCTGGACTACAGAATGCATTGCAGAGAATAAACAAAATCAGTCAAGATGCAAAGCACTTTGTAAATAAAACTGATCCTAGAATTTTGAACAGCTTAAGATCCATCTGATTACTTCTTAAATGATCTTATTCAAATTTCTTAACTCTTCTATGCCTCAACATAGTTCCCTATTTACTGGGCATACACTAGTTTTGCCACCTGACAAGAAAGCTAGAGGGGGAAATTGAATAAGCTGTATGTGCCAGAGAAAAATAAATAAACTAGACTCAGATTTTATTCTTATTCTCTGCGCCAGGGACCATGCCCAGGACTGTCGCAAACCAATAAAATAGCTGCTAAGGTGTAAAGCCAGGATTCCTATCTGAGTCTTCTGTCTCCCAACACTTTGCTCTTCATATACTGATTCATGAATGCAAATTCAATCCTAGGCTATGGGCTCTAACTCTCAGAACCCAGAGACCATGTAGGTGGAAGGTGACTCTCAGAGCTGTGGTTCTCCTTACCTGCTGAGAACACCACTGTGACAGGGCTACAGACTGTGGAAGGCCCCTCCCCCAGCACCCAAACACACACGGGCACACAGGATTTACCATACAGTGCACGCCAGTGTTAAAAATGAAAGGAGAATCTTTGAAAGATAGGACATTCTGGTCCACATCACAGAGATGAATGTTTCCTTCTGACTCACATCTCCACGGGATGAAGTTGTCTGACTGGGGTGGGAGAACACACCAGTTTTCCTCACTTCTCAACCTTTCGTGATAGTCAAGGATGTCCTGGAGCAATCCAGACAGACCTTAAGACATTTCCCTGCAGGGAACCATGGCAAGATCCTCTCTCCAGCATCCAATCACTACTCCAGCTCCTGCCAGCTCCCTTCTTTCATCTGCCCTCATGCTGGCATCCCACAGTTGCTGCTTCACCTGCCCTCCTGCCCTTCCCCTGCTTTTACCACCCAACCTTTTCAGGAGGATTTCTGGGGACAAGCACACTCCCTGCCCCAGCTCCACCCAGCGCTTGGTTCTCAGACTAACCTCTGATCTCCTAGCCATGGTTTGGGCTCTCCTTTCTGTTTCTACCACTCACCTTTCACAAAGGATTTAAGGCAGCTCAGATTCACCCCCCAAAATTACTTCCTCCAACATAACTCTCACCAAACACAGAATTTACAGTTGCTCCTCTATACCTGAAAGGGGTTGGTTCCAGGACACCCCCGCCCCGAGGAACCAAACTCCTTGGTTGCTCAAGTCAATTATATAAAATGTATAGTGTCTTCATGGAACCTATGCATATCCACCCATATACCTTAGATCATCCTTGTTTTTGTTGTTAGGTGCAGTTGACTTGGTATCCAACTCATAGCGACCCCATGTACAACAGGCGAGACACTACTGTCAGTGCTTCTCTGCTGCTCATTGGATTTTCAATGGCAGATTGGTTTTTGGGAGTGGTGGGTTGCCAGGTCCATCGCCCAAGCCTACAGCACCTGGTGTTGCCAGGCAGTCTCCCATGCAAGTACTAACCAGGCCAGACCCTACTTAGCTTCCAAGATCTGACAGGGTTGGATGCCACAGGGCTATGGCTGCAGGCAGATCATCCTTAGATGACTTATAATACCTTATAAAACTTAAAGCTGTGTAAATAGTTGCCATACTATATTGTTTAGGAAATAACAACAAGAAAAATGTTCATACACGTTCAGTAAAGACATAATTTAAAAATTTTTTTATCCTCAACTGGTTTGATCTGAGGATACAGACCCCAAGAATACTGAGGACATCTGTATATGCTCTACAAATGCAGGTTCTGAATTTACCTATAGTGTGGACATAGATTTTACATATAATCCTATAAACTTCTTGTTGTTGTTGTTGTTGTTGGGTGCCATTGGGTCATGTCCGACTCACAGCAACCCTCATAGGGTTTTCAATGGCTGATTGTTTCGAGATTGTTTCAGAGTGGATTGCCACATCCTTCTCCCATTTCTGTGGTGCTGGGGATTGAACTTGGGTCCTCAGAAAGTGCAGAACAGCACCCTACCAGCTGAGGTAAACCCCAGTGCCTTTATACTTGTATTAAAGAGCATATTTTATGTTGATACATTATCCCATTGACTTTCTTTGCATTTGCTAATGACTTACATAGGAAACATTTGGGGTCTATTATGTTCTAATACCACATTTTATAATGTAAATGTTGGCCTCCAAGGTAAGATGACAGATTAGAAGCAGCCTTCCTGTGATGCAGTGAAACAAAAGAGTCAGGATAGGGAAGGATAGATTCTATTCCACAGAAGAAAAGACTGGAAAAGCACGAAAATTACAAAGGAGGTACACAGGACAGTCTCAAAGTGCAGAGAACAAAAGGGCTACCGTGAGGAGTGTCTCCAGCTGTGGTTCCCCAGCAGGGAAGGAGACACAGAAGCCTCATCCAAAAGGGAAGATGGTCCTGGTGAAGAGACTGGCAGTCTCATAGTCTTGAACCCATTATCCTTTTATCCATTTGGGGGATATACTCTTTCTGATTATGGGGTCAGCATTGGGGAAGACACCCATTCTGTGACACTCCATATCTCAGAAGGCTGTGATTAGTTGCCACTTTGACAGAGAATCTATTGTCTGAGACTGAGCTATTCTGGGGGTCTGAAAAGAAGGAGCAATCACAGGTCAGGGAGCCTGGAAACAATGTGCCACAACACCAGGGTGGGTCACAGCTATGGCAGGCAGTTACAGAGAGGGGGAAGATGGGACGCTGACATGCTGAGAAGTTCAGGCAGTAGGTGGCTCAGGCAAGGTGGGCGGTAGCCCCACCCCCTGGGGGGAGGAGCCAACTCCACCTCCTGAGGGGAAAGGTGGAGACCAGCAACTCCGAGTCCAGGTCAGCAGGCACCTCTGGAACCAGCTTTCTGCAGTGCATTTGACAGTTGGCCCATCTTAGAACTCTGAAGCTCAGTAACAGCAGGGTACTTGATCCCTGCAGCCTCCTCTACCTTCTGAGTGTTCAGTGTTGGGCAGGTTATGAAAGCACTGAGAAAGATCATTCAATACAGACCTCAATGTTCCATTTGCATCCCCCCTCCCCAGTGCGTATCGGAGATATCCCTTGCCTTGAACATTAACCATTCCCAGGGTACAAACTGGGGAGTCTCAGGCACATGTGAGAACCTGCTCAACCCACAAACAACAAAGCTATGTGTGGCCAGCAGAAGTTCTGGGTATATAAGAAAGAGATTTCTGTAGCAAAGGCGGCCCTGCTAGACATCTACATTTGAGGGATCCAGGCTCAGCCCCTACATAACCAGTAGAAAAGGTAAGAAACTCGACTGCACCTAACCACCACCTTTATCTGGCAAACTCCAACATTAGAGGACAGAGAAAGAAGATGCTACAGTACTTTGTCAATTTTTCTTTTTCTTTTTCTTTTTCTTTTTTTTTTTTGTTTTTTCATTTTTTTTGTTTTTTTGTTTCAATTTTATTTTTCTTATTTCTCTTTTTCCTAATATATTTTTTATTTTTGTTATCTTTTTTCTTTTGCTGCCTGTGTATCTCCTTTTCTCTCTACTGTACTATTAGCATAATTTTTACTTTATATTTTAAAAAAGAAATCTCTCAAACTTTTTATTTTTATTCCCCTTATGTTTATCTAATGTTGTTTGTAAATCTTTGCTTTATTGTGCAATCAAGATTTTTTATCTTTTGCTCTTTTATCTCCCTTTTCCTAATATTGTCCTTTCTTCTTCATTTTATTCCATTCTTCTATTTAACATTTATTGCTTCTTTCTATTTCCTTATTCTCTGCTCTCTCCTTTTATTTCACATGATTTCTATTTTTTACTTTGCCCTAAATAAGTTGTAACTCCATACCTTGCTCAACATTATTGTTGCCATTTTCTGTTCTGTGGTCATAGGTGCTACAGTAGTTGAATTTATTTTGTCTGTATATCTGATTTGGTTGGATATTACACCTCTTCCAGTGGTTTCATTTTTCTTCTCTGAGTGGCCCTGGTGGTTGAGCTCTAAAGAGAAAAGCTGCTCACTGAGAAGATCCCCAAATAAAATGGGAAGAGATATCCATTCCAACAGATGAGCAAATCACAAAACAGAAAGACAGGAAACATGAAAAAGCAAGGTAACATGCTTCAAGGCCAAAAGACCACGATTATTCAACTACTGAATCCAAAGTTAGTAATATGGTTGAAATGTCAGACAAGGAATTCAAAAGTCTACAGGTAAAAATGATCAATGGCCTCAAAGAAGATACAAACAAGCAGATGAGTGAAGCAAAGAAATCAACTCAGGACCTCGATAAGAAAGTCACCAATATAGAAGACAAAATCAGCAAAATGGGTAAGAAATTCATCAAGGAAATTGAGATTTTGAAGAAAAACAAACAAATGTTGGAAATTAAGAACTCAATAAATCTAATTTTAAAAACACAGTGGAAAGAACCACCAATAGACCAGGTCAAGCTGAAGAAAAAATACCATGGATGGAAGAAAAGGTTGAGGAAATATTGCCTTCAGATAGCAATAAAGAAAAAATAGAAAGATGACCATAAATTCCAGTAACTCTGGGACATGATCAAGAGACTGAATCTAAGAATTCAGGGAGTATAAGAAGGAGATGAGAAAAAAAAAAAAAACCTGAATTAAAGGTATAGAAAGTCCATTCAATAAAATTATGGCAGAAAATTTCCCAAATCTGGGGAAAGAAATGTACATCCAGCCACAGAAGGCATTTAGAGACCCAAATAGGCATGGCCAGAAAAGAACTTCCATATGGCACATATTTAAAATACCAATATTGTAGAAAAAATATTAGAAGATGCAAGAGAAAAATACCAACTCATTTACAAAGAAAAATCCATCAGAATAGCATAAGACTTCTCAGCAGAAGCCCTAAAATCTAGGAAAGCATGAAACAATATATTTCAAGCCATGAAAGTAAATAAAATCCAATCAAGATTATTATATGGAGCAAATTTATCATTTAAATTTGATGGAGAAATAAAGTCCTTCTATTACAAGCCACACAAGGCAATTCATAACCACCAAACCAGCATTGCAGAAGATATTTAAAGGACTCCTACACATACAGGAGGAATAAAGACAGTCTCAGTCATGAAAATACAGAAAAGAACAAATTTCATGAGAGAAATAGATGAACTAATGAGAACTAGGAGAGAATCAATCATGTCCAACTCAAAAAACCAGTGAACCTTAAATATGAATAAGGGACAAAGAAAAGAATGAATAATATGCAAAGCAGCCAGGAAAACATGTAACAAAATTACAAGAATCAACAAACCCCTAACAATAATAACCCTAAATATAAATTTTCTTAACTTTCCAATTAAAATACATAAACTATGTGTTTGAATTAAAAAATGAGATCCAACAATTTGTTGTCTGCAAGAAATATATCTCACTGGCAAGGACACACACAAACTGAAAGGGAAAGGATAGAAATCAATATTGCAAGCAAGTGGAAGTAAATAAAAGTAACATAAGTAGCCATTGTTATATCAAAGTAGACTTCAAGCCCAAATTAAAGGACATAAAGAAGGGCACTAAATATTCATAAAGAAAATAATCCATTAAGAAGGTGGTGGTTGTTGTTAGGTGCCATCAAGTCAGGTCAACTCATAATGACCCTTATAGTGTTTTCAATGGTTGATTGTTTCAAGATTGCTTCAAGAGTGGATTGCCATGTCTTTCTTTCATTTTTGCAGTGCTGTAACAATTATAAATATATTTGTAATAAACACTAGTGCACTCAATTTCATAAAATAAACACTACTAGACATAAAGGAATAGATTGATCAAGATACAATAATAGCAGGTGACTTTAATATCCCACTTACACCTATAGATAGAATATTGACCAAAAAAATCAATGTTGAAACTTCAGAGTTAAACTGTAAAACAGATCAAATGAGTTTAATAGACATCTACAGAATATTCCATACAATAGCTGTAGAATACACATTCTTCTCAGCAGCCCATGGAACTTACTCTATAGACCACATTTTAGGCCAAGAAGCAAGTCTTAACAAGTACAGAAAAATTGAAATAATTTCTTGTATCTTGTCAGAACCATACTGGAATAAAACTAGAAATCAACAGCAAGAGAAACTACAGAAACTATACCAATATATGGAGATTGAACAAGACAGTCTTAAATAATCAGTGGGTTCTTAAAGAAATCAGAGAGAAATTTTAAAAATTCTTAGAATCAAATGAAAATGAAAACAAAACCTACCAGAACATATGGGATAAAGGAAATGCAATTCCAGGAGGTAAAGTTCATAGCTGTGAGTGCTTATATTAAAAAAATCAGAGAAGACTCAAATAAATAATGATGCACTTCAAAGTCTTAGGAAAACAAGAACAAGCAAAGCCCCAAATCAGTAGACAGAAAGAATAATAATCAGGGAAGAAATTAAGAAATATAGACTAAAAGGACAATACAAAGAATTGATGAAACAGAGTTGCTTCTTTGGTATAATAAATACAATCAACAAACCTTTAGTCAAACTAACAAAAAGAAAGAGAAGACCCAAATTAGTAAAATTAGAGATGAAAAGGAGGACATTAAAACAGATAACAATGGAATCCAGAGAATTATCATAGAATACTTTGAAAATTTAAATTCCAAAAAACTGGAAAAACTAGATGAGATGGATAAATTCCTAGACACATATGACCTACCAAGATTAAATCAAGAGAGTATAAACAACTGAACAAATTTATAATGAGCAATAAAATTAAAGCAGTAATAGTCTTCCAACAAAGAACAGCCCAGGACTGGATGGATTCACTGTCTAAGTCTACAAGACCTTTAAAGAACAATTAACACTAATTCTTCAAACTATTTCATCAAACAGAAATAGAAGGAACACTACCAAACTCATTTTATGATGCCAGTATTACCTTGATACCAAAATCAGATAAGGATGCATCACAAAAAGAAAACTACAGATCAATTTCCCTGATGAACATAGGTGCAAAAATTCTTAATAAAGTAATTGCATATTGACTTTAAAAATCATACATTATGATCAAGTTGTTTTCATTCCAGGTATACAAGTGTGGTTCTATCTATGCAATTCAACAAATATAATACAACATATAAATAGACTCAGAGACAGAAATCATATAATTATTTCAATAGATGCAGAAAAGGCTTTTGTCTTCCCACCATCATGAAAGTCCTGAAAAAACCAGGAATAGAAGGAACATATCTTAACAAAGAAAAAGGCAATATATGAAAAACTTGTAGCCAACATCATACTAAAAGAGGAAGAACTGAAGCATTCCCTCTAAAATCAGGAACAAGACAAGGTTTTCTACTCTCTTTGCTCTTATTTAAAATAATGATTGAATTTTTAGCCAGAGAAATAAGGTAAAAGAAAGAAATAAAAGGGATCCAAAAGGAAAGGAAGAAGTCAAATTGTCTCTACCATCAGATAATTTGATTCTATACTTAAAAGAACCTAAAGACTCCACCAGAAAACTCTTAGAACAGATAAATGCGTTAAGCAAAGTAGCAGGATACAAAATCAACATAAAAAATCAGAAGCTCTTCTGTGTACCAATAACAACCAGGCTGAGAAGGAAATCAAGGAAACAATCCCATGCACAATAGCTCCAAATAGAATAAAATATCTATGAATAAGCTAACAAAGATTGTGAAAGATGTCTACAATGAAAATTTTAAAATCTTGAAAAAAGAAATTGAAGAAGATGCTAGAAGATGGAAAGACTTCCCGTGCTCATGTATTGCAAGAATTAATATTGTGAGAATGGCTATATTACCAAAAGCAATCTATGGATTCAACGTAACCCCAACAAAATTCCAATGACATTCTTCATAGAATTAGAACAAACAGTCCTAAAATTCATATGCAAGCACAAAAGACCCTGAATTACCAACGTAATCCATAATAAAAAGAGTAATGCAGGGGGTATCACAATACTTGATTTCAAACTATACCACGTAGACATAGTAACAAAAACAGAATGGTCCTGGCACAAAAACAGACATGTAGATCCATGGAATAGAAAACCGAGAAATAAACCTATATGGCTACATCCAACCTATGTTTGACAACGATGCGAAAAGCATATATTGGAGATAAGACACCCTCTTCAACAAATGTGCTGGGAAAACTGGATATCCTCATGTGTTGGTTTTGTTAGGTGCTATCGAGTCGAGTTCAACTAATAGTGACACTATGTACAACAGAACAAAACACTCCCTGACACTGTGCCATGCCCGGCATTATTGTCAGTGCTTCTCTGCTATCCATAGGGTTTTCAGTGGCAGATTGTTTCAGGAGTGAGTTGCCAGTCCTTCTCCCAGGTCTATAGCACCTAGTGTTCCCAGTTGGTCTCCCATCCAAGGACTAACCAGGCTAACCCTGCTTAGTTTCAGAGATCAGGTGGGATTGGATGCCAGGGTGGTATGGCTACAGACATCCTCATGTAGAAAACCAAAACTATATCCCTCTCTCTTACCCTGTACAAAAATAGGTTAAAATAGATCAAAGGCCTTAATGTAACACCTGAAACTTCTAGAGAAAAGCACAGGGAAAACACTTGAAGATATAGGCATAGCCAAGTACTTTTTGAGAAGGACCCCAATAGCTTAGGAAATAATAGCAAGAATTGAACATGGAGTGGCATAAAATTAAAAAACTTCTGCATAGCAAAGGAGAAAATAGAGGGAGGGTACAGTGCACAGAATGGGAGAAAATCTATGTTATGCCTCAGACAGGGATTAATATCTAGAATATATATAAAGACCCCAAAACTTAAACACCAATAAAGCAAATTATCCAATCAAAAAATGGGCAAATGAATTGAATAGATATTTCTCAGAAGAAGGCATAAGTCAAAAGAAGACATAAGCCAAGTTATGTGGAAAAAATGTTCAACATCCTTAGCTGTCAGAGAAGTGGAAATCACAACTATATTGAAATACTGTCTCATCCCAGTCAGAATGGCTAGCATCAGCCAAACAACAGCAAATGCTAGGGAGGATACAGGGAGAAAGGGACCCACTGCTAGTGGGAATGCAGGTTGGTGTAGCCACTGTGGAAATCAGTATGAAGGTTCCTCAAAAAACTAAAAATAGAACTACCATATGATCAAGCTATATCACTCCTGGTTATATACTGAAAGAATGTGAGTCAACATATCATAGATATAATCCACATTTATTGTGGTGCTATTCATAATAGCCAAGATATAGAATCAACCTAGGTGTCAATCAACAGGTGAATGAATAAAGAAAATATGGCATATATATACAAGAGTTTTATTCATCCATAAGAAGGATAAAATTATGGCATTTGCTGAAAATGGATGGACTAGAGATCATGATTTTAAGTGAAATAAGCACAGACCCAGAAGGATCCAGAGAGATGTTTTCTTTCATGTGGTGTTTTCTCTCATATGTTGGATGCTAGATTTCAATATATACTTAATATTTTAATATGTAAGTAATGAAAGTAGAAGCAGAACTATGTACGGAGAGAGAAAGGACTAAAGACAGGAAGGAAGGGAAATAAGAAGGGTAATCAGGGAAAGGAAGAGAAATGTCATGTTTTGCTCTCAAGGCAGAATCTGGATATATGTTTACACGAAGAAGACACGAAAGTAGAAGGGGGATTATTAATTGGGAGGAAGGAGATGAGTCATTAGTGGGAAATGGGGGAGGTAAATATGAGCAATGTACAATGGCTTGCAGGTACAGAAATGTCATAATGAAACCCATGAATTTGTACACTAACTAAAATAAACTAATTAAAAAGAATGTAAAGCTGGGCGCAGTGGCATATGCCTTTAATCCCAGCAACACAGGAGGCTGAAGCAGGAGGATAGCAAATTTGAGGTCAGAGGCAGCCTGCATAACTTGGTAAGACCCTGTCTCAAAAGTATAAGTTAAAAATGGGCAGGGGTGCAGCTCAGTGGGAGGACACTTGCAAAGCATGCATGAAGCCCTGGGTTCAACTCTCCAGTACTGCAATCAATCAATCAATCAATCAATCAATCAATGTAAATGCTTGATGTGATATGTATTTTGTCATTTTCACTGCTGCTTCTATTTGTGCTTAACTTTTCTACTAAACTTTTGCATTATGTTTACCAACTTTTGCATTACGATCCAGGTGACATTGGAGTCCACATATCCTTTTCCAAATTATCCATATTGTTCAGTAAATATTTATTAAGTGCAGATCAAATACAAGTCACTGAGATCAGACTCAACTCATGAAAAAATGTGGAAAAAAAAAGTCTTAGTACACAAAGAATTAATTATCTAGAAAAGAGTAAAGATCAAGGTCACAGTTTCACTTAAATGCAGAATGAGGGAGGACTGTCAGCTTCTAAAGAAAGTGGTTTAAATCCTGGTTGTGGCTGAAACACAGAAGGGAGAGACATTTTTTGAGCCTGAGTGCGAGTTAGGGATCTGACTGGCTCCATATACACAAATCTTTTGAGTTTTCAAAGACAGCCAGAAAGCAGATATGAATGTAAGTATTAAACCTTAGCAACTAACACAAATCCTATCTACACCAGAGGCAGTCAGTGTGCCCACTTAAGTCAAGAAGGAGGAGGGCCCAGAGAGCAGAAGTGGTTGGAAATGGGTTGGCACCAAGGAAATGGAATCAATAGATGTGGGAATCCATGTTCCCTTCCTGGGATGCTGGACTTGCTGAGGGGTGAGGAATGGCCCCCTTGGGGAGTCCCTGCCTCAAAAAGCCCAGGGAGGGACAGAGCTAGTGCTAGGGGAAGACAGAAGTGACCCTTGCTCTAAAAGCCTAGCTATAATCCATGGTGCAGAGCCCTGCGGCTGGATGGCATCAGCCAAGGTCGTACCCATTCACATCCTTTAGTGTTGTGACAGTCTGTGGTGTCTTTTGAAGTCAAGCTCTGCAGTGATTTTTTTCTTGGCTGTTGCCTCTGAGAAAGCCAACCTGAGAACCTCAGGGACAGCAGACAATGGAGCCCAGGCTCAGCAAAGTTTTCACTGAGATGAAACTCTTGCCTTCCAGAGAGCCTGGGATTGGGAAGAATGCCTGCCTGCCAGGGTGCTGTTCCCCTACTGCAGACTCACTGGGGAGCCAGGGCAAGTGGGTAACCCTTCCTTGCAGGCTGGGTTACCTCCTCTGTAAGATGGAGAGTACAGTAACAAGGCTAAGACCTGAGGCAGGAGGCTTCAGGAACTTATCAGAGTGCAGCATGGATCTGAGTAACTTTGTAAGTGTGTGAGTGTGTGTGTGTGTGTGTGTGTGTGTGTGTGTGTGTGTGTTCATAGACAGTATCCATCACAAGTGAAAACCTTTAAAACCTGGATTGTTCTCTCTTTTTTAGTCTGTTATTTCAAATGACAGAATAGACTGACTTCACACTCATTCAGTGAGCGGCTTACAGTCACATTCTCCACAGCAGACCTCATGGTTTCCTGTCAAAGATCATACTATTTAAAGATTATACAGAATCTTCTTGGAAAGTTCTAGTAAACAACATCTTATGTCACCCAGAGCTTCTGGAAAGTTCCTTCAGAATTGTTCAAGGTAGTTCAGGACATTCTTGCTTTGCTCAAAAGAAGCAAAGGGTAATTTAGTAGCTGTGGGTTGCAATTAAATAGTGTTGCCAAAACAGTGTAAAGAATCTTGCTCAGGACTGTACTTTAACCAGCAGGGATAATTCTTATTTTCATCAAAGCTAAGTATCATTTAGAGTTTCTGAAATTCTTTCTTACTGCAAAGTTAGTTCATTTAATGTTTAATCTTTTCCATCATCTTGATGTATGGAGTAGTTTATGTTACAATCATTTTGTTTAAGCTGCTCTGTGATTGTTTGACTACTCACCTTTACAGTCTTTGGGGTTTTTAAAAACTATCTGTCACAGGCAATTTCTAGGTCCATTCTGCAAAAAGGGAATAATGGGATCAAAATCTCACACACATGCAAGGAACATCTAGGAATATGTTGTTGTTGTTGTTAGGTGCTGTCCAGTTGTTGTCCAACTCATAGTGACCCTATGTTCAATGGGTGAAACAATATTGCCAGTGTTTCTCTGCTATTCATAGGGGTTTCAATGGCAGATTGTTTTTTGGGAGTGGATTTCTGGGTCCTTCTCACAAGCCTGCAGCACCTGGTGTTCCCAGGCAGTCTACCATTCAAGTGCTAAACAGGCCTGACGCTGCTTAGCTTCTGAGAACTAATGAGATCAGATGCCACAGTAGTACAGCTGCAGGCTCTAGGAATATGTTGTTGTTGTTGTTGTTGTTGTTGTTGTTGTTGTTGTTAGGTGCCGTTGAGTCATGCCCAACTCATAGTGACCCTCATTGGTTTCCAATGGCTGATTGTTTCGGGATTGTCTCAGGAGTGGACTACCAAACCGCTGGGACTACAGGCGTGCGCCACCAAGCCCAGCATGATTCCTATTCTTTTGTCACTAGCAGCTGATGCTACAGCATGATCACAAATATCCTTAATTGGTGATTGTAATCACTCAAGTCCCAATCTGGGTGCTTCATCCTGGACCAGATTTTGTGGGACACAGTGGCACAGACGGTTTACAGTAGACACATCTAACGTTAAGCATTTGGATTAATGTTTTCTTTGCTCTGGCATTAAGGCCTTAAGGTGATGATAGCTACATGTATAGTACATTGTATGTCATCTCCATTAACAGCCACAATCATCAGATTTTCAGTGGTGTCTGATGGCCCAGTATGCCTTAAATTATAGACTCCATAATAACTAAAGTTAACCTAAAAATATTTTCTGTTGAGTTGTATAACATGTGTTGACCTGCTCAGTCCAGCAAGAAGCAAGACAAGAAAAACTGTAAATAGATTTAAAAAGCATTTAAATTCAGTGCAAGCAGTAATCCATATTCAAGGTATAACCTTGCAATTCCAGAAAGATTTGAGTTTTAGAATCCTTACCCACCCATTAAGTTAACTTCTACCTTTTTTGTTGTTGTTAGGTGCCGTGGAATCGGTATCCAACTCATAGCGACCCTCATAGGGTTTTCAATGGCTGACAGTTTCAGGATTGCCTTGGGAGTGGATTACCAGGTCCTTCTCCCATTTTTGCAGTGCTGGGAATTGAAGTCGGGACCTCAGAGAATGTAGTGCAGTGCTCTACCAACTGAGCTAAATCCCAGCCCTCTACCTTTTTTAGTATCTAATTTGTCTGCAGCTGTACCACTGTGGCATCCAATCCTGTCAGATCTCAGAAGCCAAGCAGGATTGGGCATGGCTAGTCCTTGGATAGGAGACCACCTGGAAACACCAGTTGCTGTAGGCTTAGGAGAAGAATTCAAGAACCCACTCCCTAAAAACAATCCACCATTGAAAACCCTATGAATAGCAAAGAAGCACTAATCATATTGTTTCACCTGTTGTACGTAGGTTCACTATGAGTTGGACACTGACTCAACGGCACCTAACAACAATTTAATTGCATTGAAATATAATTATAATTACTTGGTTTTAAAATAAGAGTTTGCATAAATATATGTAGTTTAATTTTATTCATTGTCAAGTACTTGCTGCCTTTTAGGAATCATATCTTTAGAACTATATTACATGGCAATAAGTCTACCAGGATGCTGTTTTAGGTGGATAAGATTTCTCTGGTGGAACTAGTTATACATGACACTGTCTGGAGTAGCATTTAAAATCCAGATCCTAAAGCTGAATGTGGTGGCACATACCTATAGTCTCAACAACTCAGGAACCCAAGGCAGAAGGATCACGAGTTTGAGGTCAGAAGCAATTGTATAACTTAGTGAAAACTTGTTTCAAAGTACAAAGAGAAAGAAAGAAAGTAAGAAAGAAAGAAAGAAAGAAAGAAAGAAAGAGGGAGAGAAAAGAAAAAAAAGAAAAGAAAAGAAAAGAAAAGAAGAAAAGAAGGGAAGAGAAAAGAAACCCATTACCAGATCCTGGAGTCAGATTGTTTTGGGAGAGTATGTCCATGAGAGTATATTGCCAAGCTACTCATTCTCACTGTCTCAGTTCCCTTGTGTGTGAAATAATAATAATAGTATCTCTCACAGGTATCTTTCAGAATTAAATTAGCTAACTCAATGATTCTCAATGTGGGATCCTCAAACCAGTAGCAACAGCATCACCTGAAACCTTATTAGAAAAGCACATTGAGCTGAATATGGTGGTACATAATCCTACAGCACTCTGGAGGCTGAGGCAGGAGTGTTGCTGCGAGTTCCAGGCCAGCCGAGGATACATGAGACCCCACCTCAAAAAAAATTCTGTCTCCACCCAAGTACATTAAACCAGAAGCCACCCTGGTGGTTCTGATGCATGCAGAAGTTTGAAGACCATGGAATCAGGTCATGTAAAACATGTAACACAGGGCCTGCTACATAAGAAGCGCTCAATAAACACTAGCTATTTCTATCAAATCTACATAGGTTTCTTTTTTTTACTGTGTTTTATATGCCTATCTGCATGTTTATTTTAAAACTGATCTATTTCTGGAGTACTCCTGGCCATAAAGCTCCCCCAGCTGACATGAAGTGGAGCTTGTCTTTGCAGATCCAATAATACCTGTACAGCATGGTCAGTGGCCAGGGTGGTGGAGCTCTGAGAATGGCAGCCTTAAAAGGCCAGACCCCATTAATTGCCTGGTGACTGGTAAAACAGGGAAGCATCCACTACTGCAAAAGGTGCAGCATTTAACAAGAAAATGGAGGCAGCAGAAGGGTATGTGTACGTGTATGTATATGCGTATGTGTGTATATGTATACGTGTATGTGTATGTATACGTGTGGGAGAAGAACCCGTCAACCCACTTCCAAAAATCAACCCACCATTAAAAACCCTATGAATAGCAGAAAAGCATTGACAATAGTGTTTCATCTGTTGTACATAGGGTTGCTATGAGTCAGATACCAACCGAAAGGCACCTAACAACAACAATATGTATACGTGTGTATATGTATACTGTAGAGATAGCCTTACAAATTAACAAGGAAAGCAGGGACTGTTAACAAATTGTACCTTTTTTTTTTTTTTTTTTTACTTTTTGAGACAGGGTCTCACTAAATTACACAGACTGCCTCTGGTCTTGAACTTGCAATCCTCCTGCCTCCGCCTCCTGAGCTGCTGGGATTACAGGCGTGCGCCACCATGTCTGGCTTAAATTGTACTTTTTTTTAACCACCTGAATGGAAGCTGACTTTTGGTCTTTTTTTCTACAGTAATCCACAAGTTCTGAGGAAGGAAGGAAGGAAGGAAAGGGAAGGAAAAATCTGAACTGCTTTCATAAAAATCAAAAAACAGCTGAGCTCATAGCACATGTTTGTAATCTTTGCGACTTGGGAGGCTGAGATAGGAGGCTGGAGAGTTCCAGCCCAGAGGCAGCCTGTGCAAGTTAGCAAAACCTCCTCTCAAAATAAGAGATAAAAAAGAGATTAGGGGTGGAGCCTAAGGGTAGGCCACTTGTAAAGTATATGTGAGGCCCTAGGTTCTAACAGCTAATACAAAAAAAAAAAATCAAAAGACTTAAATATCTCATCTCTTACTAATAATATTCAGATACAATCTTATCACATGCAAATAGTTATGTTCCCTATGTGGGAACAATTGATTATCCAGGAAAAGAGATCTATTTCATTCCATACACAAAAATAAATTCCAAATGCACTTAAATATCTAAAAGTATGAAAAGCAAAAGATTGAAAACTAGAAGAAAATTTTGGAGACTATCTTTCTGACTCCAGAATAGGGAAATATTACTTGAGCAAGACAGAGAGAAAATATTTTATCAACCTACCAAAAAGGTGATAAATTTTGTTATATTTTAATTTTAGTATATTTATTTAACTTCAACACAGAAAAAAAGAAATCTTACGCAGAGAAAAGGTATTTGCTACACCTGTAACTAGCCATGAATTAGTATTCAAAATTTACATATAGCACTCAGCAAATTAATACATAGGTGACAAACCTGTGCAGAACTGGCAAAGTATAGTGAGTTCACAGAAGCAATGTAAATGGCTAATAAGCATTTGAAAAAAGACACTCAGCCTTACTAGTAATGAGGGAAATGTGGCTAAAAATGATGAGATATTTCTGATCCATTATCAAGGCAAAGTTTAAAACCAAGCATTTAG
This sequence comes from Pedetes capensis, assembly GCA_007922755.1. Lineage (NCBI taxonomy): Eukaryota > Metazoa > Chordata > Mammalia > Rodentia > Pedetidae > Pedetes > Pedetes capensis. The sequence continues at coordinate 58,091 of VMDO01005683.1, read as the reverse complement.
GAGGGTGAAGAGAAATCAGAATTCATGGAGCACTGGGAATTGGAATCAACCACTTGGGACAGCAAATTTAGAATGCTTGGAATATCTCTAAATTTTTTGTTTAGATTCCATTAGTAAGACTTTCATACACACATTCATTCCCACATGCACACACACACACATAAGCATGTATATGCGTTAGAGACATTTATAAAGGTGGGCGTCTGTTGCATCAGCTCATGGTAACGAAAAGCTGGAAGCCTAAATGTCCATCATGATGGAAATTAATAACTTTACGATCCTTGTGGAAGAGATGTTTGTCCTTTTTGCACATGAGTCCTAATGCCCTTAACAATACCTGGTGCATCGTAGGTGCTTCGTGAGTACCTACTAAAGCCATCAGACATCGATGCATCTCACAGAAAAAATAACTTGCAAAAGGATGGTGGAGTATCATTCTGTATATGTAAATTTTCAAAGTATATAAAGCTATGTCCTAACTGTTGATGCATACACAGACACCTCACACCTCTTCACAATCTACCCATAAGTCCCCTGCTCTTCTGCACATCCATGCTGCTAGCTGGCCCTGTCACCCTCTGTCTACCCTGGATTAATTGTTCTGCCCTCCTAACTGGCCACCTGCTTCTGCCCTAGAGTCCATTCCCAACAGAAGTCAGAATAGTCCTGTGAAAACATGTCTCGGGTCATATTCCTCCTTTGCCCAAAACCCTTCAATGGCTCTGTCTGGGAAACTCCTTGCAATGGCTGGCCAGAGCCTGCCCTACCCTGCCCTGCCCTCTTTAGCCTCAGCTGCACTTTATGGGTCCTTCCATAGCCCACCAATCTGTCTGGGGTTGCTTGAACTCACCAAGCACTCATCTGCCTCCATTGCTGCCTCTTCTGCCTGGGACATGTCCCCACATACCTATGTGCCTTGCTTCTCTACCTTACCAAGGGCTTCCTGAAATGTCACCTTTCCGCTGGCTTCCTCCTTGGCAACATGACCCAAAACTGAATGCCTCCCTACTCTCCTGCCCTGCTTCACTTCTCTCCAAAACACATCTTACCATCTAACAAGCCACATATCATATTTAGTATTTCACTTATTGTCCCCACACCCTTCAAATGTCACCTTCCTGAGCATGAGGACATTTGTCTGATTTATTCATTGCTAAATTCTCAGCAATTGGTACCACGCCTGGCCCAGAGAAGGCTCAGAAAGAAACAGGAAGGTAGAGTGTCAGGACACAGACCAGCTGAGGACAGTTGTCTGTGCTGTGGACTGAGAAAAGGGCATGGACAGTGGATATGGCTTCACATATAGTTTGCACTGTTTTATACTCTGTTGCTGCTGTTGCTGTTGTTTGGAGGGAGTTGTTGTTCTTGTGTTTTGGGACAGGGTCTCCCTATGTAGCTCAGGCTGGCCTCGAACTCATAATCCTCCTGCCTCAGCCTCTGGAGTTCTAGGATTACAGCTGTGTACCAACATGCTTGGCCCTGTTTCATATTTTAATACAAAAAAAAAAGGAAGCAAATATGACAAAATGCTAGCACTAATCAAATCTATTTAACACATTGTTATGTTATTCTTCATAGCCTTGCTTTAAATTGATGAATAATATCCATATAATAAGGTAGATAAAGGACATTATTCTTAAGTGTGCAGCTTGATGACCTTTCATATACGGTTATGCCCAGGTCACCATCACCTACATTAATATGAAGAACGTGTTCAGGACTCCATAAGATTTGTTTTTTCTCCATTCCATTTTACACACTCTTGTCCACCATCACCAGCCTTTAGTTACTGGCCAATTATGCCAATTCTTGAAATATACATTCATGGATTCATATAATATATACTTATATGTGTGACTCTTTTCTACTCAACATCCTTCAGATTCATACCTGTTGTATGTACCAATAGTTCACTATTTTTATTGCTGCACAGCATCCCATTGCATGAATATACCACAATGATTTATTAAATATTCCAATATGGGTATTTTATTTTCCCTGAAATTGGCATCATGCATAAAGTACTCCTAAATTTTTAGACATGTTTGTTTGTGAATATGTGCCCTTATTTCTCCTTGGCACATCCTAGAACTGGAGTCACTAAATCTTAGTCATATGGTTAAATTTAGTAAAAGCTGCCAAGTGGTTTTCTAAAGGGCTGGGCCACAGATAAGAACCTCAGTTGCTCTAATCCTTATGAACACAGGCTATTGTCAGTCACTTTAAGTTTTAGCCTTTCTGGTGAGTGTATGATGGAATCTCATTGTGGTTTAGCATGTATTTTCATTATTCAGTGCTGGACTCCTGCATGTACTCGTTGGCCTTTACATAGTCTCTTTTGTGAAGTGCTTAATTAAAAAATCAGGTTGCCTGGGGATGCAGCTCAGTGCAGAGCACTTGCCCAGTGCATGCAAGGCCTTGGGTTGATCTCCAGTACTGCAAAAATAAAAATAACTCAGGTTGTTTGTCTCTCCTTGTTACGCATAGGAGCTCCTCATCTGTTCTGGAGAAGTTCATAGCAGGTGCATGTTTTGTGAATATCTCCTAGTCTGTGGCTTGCTTTTCACTTTCTTAATCGTGCTGTTGGTGAACAGAAATTCAAGATTTTGATGAAGTTCAATTGCATGCATTTGGATAGTAGAAATATTTTAATTTAAAAAAAATTTGTAAAGAAAAAAAAAGACCTCTCCCATTTCTTCCCTGAACAGAACATACAGATCAAAGGATCCTTCTTTCCTACCCTGTTCTTTCCTTGTTTTTCTCTTTTCCTTCTTTCCTTTTCCCTCCCTTCCTTCCTCCCTTCTTTCCTTCCTTTGTTTTTTCCTCACTGTGTGTTATTGTATTAATGTCTACCTAACTGCAAGACAACATGAAGTATACTTCCAGGTGGGACCTGCTCCCCTAACCAAGCCCTGCCCTTCCTAGCTCCGCCCCCTTCCCTCTGGCCCTGGAGCAACACCTCCCTGCAAAGGCCACAGCCCTCCTCCCAGCTGAGGGCCTGGCCACCTAGGCAGGTGCTGCTGGCTCCAAAAAGAAGCAAGAGCTGCCGGGTTTCTTCACACAGGCACCTGAGGCTCCTGCGGCATCAAGTTCTGCAAAGTCCACCTGGGTGACACTATGCTTCGGATGTACTCTTGCTGCCTAGAATAAACAGCTCAGGTTCTGCTTGGGAGGCATGAAGTCTGGCTCTTTGCTTCATTGGCTTCATGCAAAACCACTGGGGGACAGAGGTCTTGTGTTTGATCAGTGCGCGGAGAAGGTGCAACTTCCAGGCAAGGAAGAGGAGGAAATTAGCGTTCTGCTGAGTGAACTTGACGGAGGGCTTCAACTCCAGGCAGATTTACAATCTGCATCGTTGCCTGGGTGACAGAAAGAAGAGATGGGCATTAAGGTCTGTTAGTACAGAGAAAATATCTCAGCTGGGCTCATGCCTGTATTCCCAGCACCTCAGGCGTTGGATGCAGGAGGATCAGGAGTTTGAGATCAGAGGCAGCTTGTGTAATTTAGCAAGACCCTGTCTCAAAATAAAAATGTAAAAAATGGGCTGAGGGTGCAGCCTGGTGGTAGAGTGCTTGCAAAGCCTTTATGAGACCCTGGGTTCAAGGGAAAAAAATAACCTTGTAAGATGGAAATAATGCCACAGCTATCTATGCTATCCACTTCGCAGCTGAGGCTTAGTGCCAGACTGAAGCTCATTTGCATACTGTCCAGGAGCACTCTATTTGTGAACTATGTACAGAGGTGTATATTATCCATGCATGTATCAGTGACTGCCACAAGGTAATTATACCTTGTTTTTGAAGGTTCAGGCTCTGTGTTATGCTTTCTGTGGCCAATGTAATATTTTGCTAAGAACAGCTTAATCAATACTCTTTAAGTAACTAAGCTTCTGGTCACCTAGGAGACCAAGACTTTTCTTTTCCTAAACATTTTATAAACATTTTGTAAACAATGACTATCACCACTTTAAGAACAAAGAGCAATTTCCATTGGAAGATATTCCCTTTTCCAGGCATGACATATGACACTGTAGAATAAATGTGCTAGTAGAAAACAATAGATCTCTTAACCTCAGAACTTTTTACAACAACATGAGCCTTTCAGAATTCAAATGGCAGATGCCCCCACAAAGGTGTCTTCCTTTGCCATTTCCACTCATTAACTTCTTCAGGGAATCTCTCTTCACCTCCAGCTGCCTTCCACAGTGGCCATCGTAGCAGCGTCTGCTCCAGAGAGGCAGCTGGGCAGCATTCTGGATTCTCTGGGATCCAACAGAAGATTTCTGTTTTATCTTGGAAAGTAACTCTAACTGGTTGATTTAATCTACAAAGTTCTTTATCCATAGTCTAAAAATTCCTTGGAGATCTTTGTTCTCCTTCAATACTTTTCACAGTAATTAGATGCTTTGCTATTACTGCTTATAAAGCAAACACCTGCACTTCCAGGGAATATGAAATTTGGTCTCAAAGGAGATAACACCCTATGCCTCAATGATGCCCTGTATATCAATTCAAAATAGATTCAGCAAGCACAGTTCCAACTAAGATCCAATGTGTCTTTTTTGAATGATGGAAACCAAGACTGAGTAGGTTAGAAAAATTTTCACATGAAATTGAAAACAAATAGATTGGAGAATAATGCCAGATAACTTATAGAGGATAAAAAAAGGAAACATCTTACACAATAAAACATATCTTAGAAAAAAGAACACATTAGTTGGACAAAATCTAGGGGATAAGATCTGGGAAGCACATTATTCCTAACAGAAATTATTGTTGTTGTTGTTGTTGTTGTTGTTGTTGTTGTTAGGTGCTGTCATGTCCAACTCACAGTGACCCTCATAGGGTTTTCAGTGACTGACTTTTTGGAATTATTTTTGGGAGTGGGCTGCCACATCCTTCTCCCATTTTTGTGATGCTGGGATTGACCCTGGGTCCTCAGAAAGTGCAGAGCAGCACTCTACCAACTGAGCTAAACCCTAGCCCCATAAAGATGTAGCCCAGCCTGGTCTCAAACTTGCCATCCTCTTGCCTCATCTTCTTCAGCAAGTTGCTGACTGTTATGAGCCATTATAGCTTGCAACAAAAATTAATAATTTTCTTATCCAACCACTCTTTTTTTATTAGCCCAGGCTGTGCCCCATCTCATATGAGATGCCAAGAATGGCCACTAATTCATATAAGACATTGATCCAGTCCCTAAAGGTACCCTGAGAGTGGCCCTGGCTCTGACCCAAATTGTGAAACATACAGCATTTGTCTTCAGTTTTCCTTCTGATTTTTCAACCTTCTTCCAGTCCTTTTCCCTCTCTGTGATTCATTTTCTAATTCTAGATACCAAAATTAAAAACTATTTTTAGGAATTATATGTATAACTAGTATGGCTATATCTTAGTAAGAATTAAGATCAATGTGTCCTCTATGTATTGGCCAGCTGGTGCTGTCATAAAATACCATGAATTATGTGGCTTAAACAACAGAAATTTATCTCTCACAGTTCTGCAGGATGGGGAGTTCACGATCAAGGTGTCAGCAGATTAAGCTCCTGGGGAAGGCCCTCTTCCTGGACTGTAGACAGCTGCCATATTGCTGTGCTCACACAGCCTCTCTGTGCTCTCTCACACAAGGGAGAGAGAGGAAGCAAGCTCTCTGATGTCCCTTGTAATGGCACTAATCCCATTGTCAGGGCCCTAAACCTGTGTCTCCATATAAACCTAATTACTCCTAGAGGCCCCATCTCCAAGCAACATCACATACAGACTTGAAGGAATACAAAATTCAGCCCATAACACTCTCTTACTAGCATTCATATTTTAAAACTTACTTATTCCTATTGAAATATTTGGTTGATGCCAGTTAAGCAAATCAGAAGAAGGTAGAGTCAAATTCATCAATAGGAGAGGATCTTAAGTGATAGGTAAAGCTACCCCACATTTTATTATTGTTTAAGCTTGAAGGGCTATTTAACTGTAGTCTTTCTATCTTCCTTCCTTCCTCTTTCCTTTCCTCCCTCCCTCCCTCTCTTTCTCTCTTTCTTTCATTCCTTTTCTTTCTTTCTTTTTGAAACAGGTTGTTCCAGACCTAGGTTCAAGTGATCATGCTGCCTCAGCCTCACAAGTAGCTGGGACTACAGCTATGTTCCACTGTGCCCAGTTCTTGACTGTAGTCTTGAGAGAACTTTAGTTATAGTCAAAAAAAAAAAGTCTAGGGCTAGGTCATACACTCCAGGGATTTACCTCATGGAACAGTAAAGGAATGTTCTCTTTGTGATCTCCTTCTCCAGAGACTCCAGTTGGAATGCTCCAAGCAATATGTGTTAAGAGATGTAAATCAATATCATTGGGGGAGGGGTGAGCAAGGCACCAAAATGATCAAAGGAATGACTTGTGCCTTATGATTAAAAGACCTGGTGGTACAGTCCAAGTAACGGGGGAGAGGAGATACCTGGTACTTGATAAGAGTCTGCAAATATTTAAAAGTGTTAACGCAGAGGAAAGCAAGTCCTGTTTTGCCTGCTTGGAGGTGACATAATGTGGGAAACAGTGAAGGTAAAACTAAAGACAAAATAGTGTTTCCAGAAGATTGGAGAATGTGTCTAACAAAGAACTACTGAGGGCTTTGCAAATTACATTATGTGAAGTGTTATGGTTTGAATATAAAATGTCCCCCACACACTCACGTTCTCCAGTGGGTGGCACTATTTTGGAAGGCTGTGGAACCTTTGAGAGGTGGGACCTAGCTAGCAAAATTGGGTCACCTGAGGCAGGCTTTTATAGGTGATCCCCAGCCCTGAGTACTGACCTGGTTCTCTGCTTCCTGGTCCACCATGATGTGAAGAAACCTTATCACCCCTGTCTGATGGACTGACCCTCTGAAACCATGAGCTAAAGTAAATCTTTCCTTCCTCAAGTTGTTTCTGTTGGGTATTTGGGTCACAACAGTATAATGAATATAAGAAGCATTAGATCCACTATGTCCATAGCAGAAACTAGCCCTGAGTAACTTCTCTTGTTGTGAATCACTGTATCTGACTATCTTGTGCCTCTATTAGTCCATCATTTACTAACCCACCTCCTTCTACCTGAAGCCTAAATTCTTTCACGTCTTTATGGATCCCATCAATGACATTGGACCCATTTGCTGTTGCTTGGGTCTGGTTTGAGAATCTCCTAATGAGTCCCTGTGTTGGAGGCTCTATCCGTAGGGTGGTGGTATGGGGAGGTGCTGCTGAACCTTTAAGAAGCGGGCCTAGTAGGAGGCCAGTGAGACTCTGAGTTAGTTGTTGTCCCTGGGTTACTATAAAGAAGCAAACCTGGCCCCACCCCACTTTTTCTTCTTCAGTTCTGCTTAGTGCAACTTCCCCAGTCAGAGTGCTCATTTGGAGCCCTTGAGTCTGCAATAGGAAGCCTGGAGTGATGAAGAACCATGCTAGCTTTCTAATGAGACCTGGGGATACTCTTACCTATTGAGGTATTTTATTGAAAGTTGAGACTACAGTGATTTATTTTGACCTCAGACTTTCCAGGTGAAAGCTGACTGTGGAGTGTGAGCTGTGGCAGGTATAACAATTGCCGTATCCTCCCCTGGACTGGCTCTACCTGGCTGCTTGTGTGGTCCTCAGCACTGAGCTAGAACCAGGGCCACTGGAACCAATGTGGTATGGCTTCTGCCTTCAGAGAGCTCAGTGCCTTGTGTGCAAAGAAACTGAAACCAATGTACAGACTATGTGGTATGTGCTGTGACAATTTAAGTGCCATATGGGGGCAACACAGCCTTCAGTATGGACTGCACCTCAACAGCAACAAAACAAAAATCCTTACAACTGGGTCAGTACACAACTTCATGATAAATGGGGAAAAGATTGAGGTTGTCCAAGATTTTGCTTTACTTGGTTCTACAATCAACACCTGTAGAAGTGGCAGTCAAGAAATCAAAAGATGCATTGCAATGAGAAAAGCTGTGGCAAAAGATCTCTTTTGAGTGTTGAAAAGTAAAGATGTCACATTGGAGATTTAGATGTGCCTGACTCATGCCATGGTATTTTCAGTTGCATCATGTGGTTGTGAAAGCTGGACATTGAACAAGGGAGACAGAAGAATTGATGCTCTTGAATTGTGGTGCTGGAGACAAATACTGAATATGCCATAGACTGCCAAAAGAATCAACAAATCCATCCTAAAAGAAATGCAACCAGAGTGCTCGTTAGAAGCAAGGATGGCTAGACTGTGTCTTATGTATTTTGAACATGTAGTCAGGAGGCACCAATCCCTGGAGAAGGACATCATATTTGGGATAGTGGTAGGTAAATGAAAAAAAGGAAGACCCTCAACTAGATGGATTGACACAGTGGCTGCAACAATGGGCTTTAACCATAAAAAAGGTAGTATGCAAGGCAGTGTCAGGTAGTGTTTTGTTTTCTTCTGTTGTACATAAGGCTGTTATGAGGGCAAGAAGGAAAGGAGCGGGGGGAAGGAGGCCAGGGAGGCCACTCCTGAAGGCCTAGCAGAGTCAGGATAGTACCAGGCAGCCGGACACCCATGACCAGCCAGCCGGCACCTGTGGGTCAGTGTCAGGCGCTCCCTGCCCTGGGCACAAGGCCAGGCACAGGGTGCACAATGTGAAACAAGATCAAGATTTGTGCTGCTGAGTCCACAACTCAGAGGGCAAAAGGGTCAGGCCAGGACCTCCATGGGGATGAGATGGCACATGCCCCCAGGTGAGAGGGGAACGATGTGGTACAGGGAGGCTGCAGCGGACGCATACTGAGCACCATGAGGAAATGGATCCAGAGCCAAGATGTGAGTCAGGGTGAAGAGAGAGGCTTGTCTTTGCCCTCTGGGGAGAGGGGGTGAGGTGGCAGGCTTCTGAACCAAAGGTGGAGAACTCAGACCCAGGCTTACTGTCACATGTTCAAAACTTCTTTGTATGCTGAAGACAATATCCTACAAAAATTAGCATCCTAAGACATACAGATGTGGAAAACCCATTAGCAAATAAGCTAAGGACTCGGAAAGCTACTTGACAGCTTAATGATGCTGTCAGAAATAAGGAGACTTGTTCAGAGAAGTCAAGGTTTCTTAGGCATTACATGAAATCCAGAAATTGGGGAAATGGAAACTGTTTTCACTCGTATTAATGTGCAAGAGTGGATGATGAGGGAGGGAGAAGAAAATGAAACTAGAAATGAGGGTAGTAAAGAAGACACATAAAATAAATGAAGTTAGATACAACAGAGGGCAATACATGTGAGAGTCTACACAGAAACCAGAGGCCCCGAGCTAAGAATAACTGATCTAATCGATCATGTTCTATGCATATGCACACACAGGTTTAAAAAGCAAGTTGCAGATTTGGAGACAAGATTTGTAATATATGTAGTTGATAAGTTATTACTTATAAAAATTGTTATTTTAAATCAATAACAATATGCTAACTAATAGAAAAGGAGACAGGAAATCATAATAGTGTAAATATGAATGGCCAGTAAATATATAAAACTGTCTGATTTCACATATAATCTAATGAGGAATTCAAGCTATTCTATTCTTTTCACCTAATTGAAAAAACAACCCTGAAAATATCAATATATTTCAATGCCAACACAGATTATGTTTTGAATAAACAGCATATTTTCATTTTCATACACTGTTGGCAGTGACAATAATTGATACAACCTTTTTGAGAGCACTGTGATGGCACTGTGAACATCTATCCACACTGAGCATTTCATCTAGTAATATTTCCTAAAGAAATAGTGGCACACAAGAGCAAAAGTATGAACTAGGATACTGTTTATGGTAGCTAAATTCTTGGACACGCCAATAGTTAGCAAACATATCTAGTGCACAAAAGTTGTAGAACAATGCAGCAGAGCAGAGGATGACCACCACTTTGTTGAGGAGCCTGGAGTGTGTATATGTGCATGTGTGGTGCGTGTCTGTGTGAGGCAGGCGTGGGTGTGGGTATTTATGGGATGTATGCACGAGGTGCAAGGAGTGTGTAAGTGAGGCAAATGTGTACCTGTGTCTATGTGTGTGATAGTAAGAAGTGTGTGTCTGTCTGGTGTGTGTGTCTGAGTGGCATATGGGCTATGTATGGCTGCCTGTGAGTGAACTGGAGATGTGGTATGTTGTGCACGGTGTGTGTCTTTGAGGAGGGTGTGAGGTGTGTACATGCTGTATATGGTGTGTATGTGTGCATGTGCTGTGTGTACACACGTGTGGTATGTGTATGTGTAGCCAGTAGTATGTGATGTATGTGTGAGGGGTGTCTGTGTGGTGTGTGTGTGTGTAGAGTGAGTACCTGAGGGGTGTGTCCATGAGAGGTTGGTGTGGTATGGGTGTCCATGTGAGGCACATGTACGTATGATTTGGGTGGTGTGTGGAAAGGGTGTGTTTGGCGTGTGTCTGAGGTGTGTGTCTGGGTGAATGGTATAAATGTGTGCCCTTTGGGTGGTGTAGGTGTCTGCATGCATGAGATGCGTATTGTGTGTGTGTGGTGTGATGTCTGCGTGTGAGGGGTGTCGTGTGTACAGGATGTGTGTGGTGGGTCTATGTGTGAGGTATGGTGTGTGTAGGGATGTGTGGTGTCTGTGTATGAGGTGAGAGTAAATTAGAATTACAGATGACATGGGTGATTTTTTTTCTTTTTTTATTGGTAATTTTTATTATACAACTTAATGGGTCCCATTATGACCTTTCCATACATTCATTGCACTGTACATTGCTCACATTAATTCCCCTTTACCCTCTTATGACCCCCCCTTCGCCCATCCCTCCTTCCCCACTAATGGTCTCCCTTCTATTTGCCTTTTTTTGAGTATATCTAACTATGTAGGTACGGGAAAATGATGTGGTGATCCACGCCCAAAGCAATCCTGAAGCAATCAGTCATTGAAAACCCTAATAGGGTCACCATGAGTCAGACCCAACTTGACGGCACCTAATGACAATAACTATGTATGTACATCCCAATTTTGCCATAAGGGCAACATGCGTGGTATTTCCTTTCTTTTCTCCCCTTTGCCTTTTCTTTAGTCTATCTTTCCCTGCTCAGGTCCTGTCTGCTTTCATGATCTATGTTTTAATAATGAATTTATATTGAAGTCTAACATCCACATATGAGAGAAAACATATGATGTTTGTCTTTCTGATTCTGGCTTGTTTCACTTAAAATGATGATCTCTAGTTCCATCCATTTTCCAGGAAATGCCATATATTTGTCCTTTCTTGAGGCTGAATAAAACTCCATGGTGTATATTTAACACAATTTCATTATCCACTCATCCAATGATGGACACCTAGGTTGATTCCATACCTTGGCTATTGTGAATAACACCACAATAAACATGGATGAACAGGTATCTCTATAGTGTGGTGACATATTCCTTTGGATATATACCCAGGAGTGGTATAACCAGGTCATATGGCAGTTCTATTTTTAGTTTTTTGAGGAACCTCCCTACTGATTTCCACAGTGGCTGCACCAACATTCATTCCCACCAGCAGTGCATCAGGTTCCTTTCTCCCTGCATCCTCACCAGCGTTTGCCGTTGTTTGTTTTGTTGATGTTAGCCATTCTCACTGGAGTAACGTGGTATCTCAGTGTAGTTTTGATTTGCATTTCCTTAACAGTTAAGGATGTTGAACATTTTTTCATATGATTGTTTGCCATATGTGTATCTTTTGTTCTTTTGTCCGTTGTTTGGTTGGATACTTTGCTTTTTGGTGTTTAGTTTTTTGAACTCTTTATATATTCTAGATATTAATCCCCTGTCGGAGGTACAGCTGGTAAAGATTTTCTTCCATTCTGTAGGTTGTCTCTTCTCTTGGAAAATTATGTCCTATGCTCTACAAAACCTTTTTAATTTCATGCAATCCCATTTATCATTTCTTGCTATTGTATCCTGTGCATTTTGGGTCCTAAACAGAAAGTTCTTACCTATGCCTATGTCTTGAAGTGTTTCCCCTATGTTTTCCTCTAGTAGTTTCAAAGTTTCAGGTTTTACATTAAGGTCTTTGATCCACTTTGAACTAATTTTTGTACAAGATGAGAGAGCGGGATCTAATTTCAGTCTTCTGCATGAGGATATCCAGTTCTCCCAACACTATTTGTTGAAAAGGGTGTCTTTTCTCCAACTTATATTTTTGGCATCTTTGTTAAATATTAAGTGGCTATAGCTGCATGGGTTTATTTCTGGATCCTCTATTCTGTTACATTGGTCTACATGTATGTTTTTGTGCCAGTACCATGAAGTTTTTGTTACTATTTTTGTTTTTTATAATTATCCAATTTTCCATAATAAGTATATGCTAGTTGAAAACCAGGAAACAAACCATGGAAATTGAAGTTTAACAATTTAACATTTTATGGCAATGAAAATATTTACTCAGGCATTATTTACCATCATTGTTCTGTGTTCTGTTAGGTGCCATGGAGTCAGGTCCAACTCATAGCCACCCTACGTACAACAGAATGAAAGAGGCACTAAGTCTGGCAGTGCTTCTCTGCTATTCATAGTTTTCAATGGCTGATTGTTTCAGGAGTGGTATACTAGGTTCTTCTCCCATTTTTGCGATGCTGGAGATCAAACCCAGGGTTTCAGAGCACATGGAGCAAGCACTGTACCAACTGAGCTAACCCCCAGCCTATATTTACTATAGGGAAAATATAAATGCTAAAGAAAAGTAATGACAGAATAAAAGGCCAGCATATGGCTAGTAAAAAGGCTGTTGTAAAAAAATATTTAATAACACTGGAAATTATTGTCATCTATTATGTAAGTAGTATAGGTAGCAAACACAATGCAGTATAAAAAGACATTCGGATATATGCAGATAGAAACTTCATACTTCTAAAAGTCAACTCCTAAGCCTCCAGCTAGGGATCCCTATAGTCCGTGAGACCCGGGTTAATGTACAGAAGCTGTAACCACTTAAGTTGGCAGGACTGAACAGCATTTAAGAAAGGTATTTGATAGTGAAAAAATGTGCTCTTTACAATCATAGGCTCATGACCACGTGACCTTGAAAGGTGACTTTGCCTTTCTAACCTGAATTTCTTGGCCCACAGCTGGGGAAGTTGATAAGAACTTAGCAGAACAGGGCTGAGAGGCTGGGTTATGGTTCTGTGGGAGAGGACTTGCCTGCAGGATGTCAAACCCATGAAAAATTGGGTTCAGGTTCAGGTGTGGATTCAGTATGTTAAAATGCAGAGGGTTTGGATTCAATTCTGGCTTGGGTTTGAATTTTAATCCTATGTGTAGATAGCCAAAAATTTTTTCAATTAAAAAATGTTTGTGTATCATAAAATAGCTAACAATACAAAGCAAAATCAAAACCAAAAACAAATCCAACATTAAAAGGTGAAAGTGAGCCCAGTTTTTTGCTTGGTTCACTTTCAAGTTCAGATTCAGAGAAATTTTTGTAAATGCATGAATTGGAATGGGTTCAAGGTTCAGGTTCAGGTTTGGGCTAGGTTTAAAGCTCTTCTATCTACACACGACTGCAGCCATAGCACCCTGGCTTCTGATCCTGCCTGATCTCTGAAGCTAAGCAGTGTCGGCCTGGTCAGTCCTTAGATGGGAGACCACCTGGGAATACCAGGTGCTGCAGGCTAGGGAGAAGGACCTGGCAACCCATTCCTGAAACAATCTTCCATTGAAAACCCTATGAATAGCAGAGAAGCACTGACATAGTGCCAGGTATGGCACAGGGTTGAGGAGTGTTTTTTCTGTCATACCTAGGGTCACTATGAGTTGGATCTGACTCCATGGCACCTAACAACAACAGCTTCACAGGATTTAAACCCAAACCATAACCAAACCTGAACCCATTGAATTTTAACATACTGAACCCACATCCAAACCTGAACTCCCCTAGCATGCATGAGGTTCCATCCCCAGCCAGCATCACAAGAACACAGAACCCACCTAAGAATCGGGCTGAAGGGAACGCTGTTGGTAACAGGGGCAGCAGGCCTGGTGCAGAAAGCAGGTGGCAAGGAAGAGTCCATGGTGCTCCCAGCCTCTTGGAGACAGAAGGAGCTGCTCCATCCCTGTGCAGGGAAGGGAGGGCTGGACACACCCAGGCCCTGCCCTGCTGGCTGCCTGGAGATTCTGCCTGCTTCCCAGTGGGGGCTTGCCATGGAGTCTCTGACCACTCTCCTACTTTTTAGTAGGACTAAAAAGTTGGACTTCTTATTTTAGGAGAATCTCATCTATAATTTCATAAGTTCATCTAAAGGACAGTACAGACTTAACCTTGAATTCTAACACAAATTAAGTATACCTTCTGGAAAATATCATAACATACTTTGGATTTTTGACTGTGTAGTACCACGATCTTCTATGTTTCTCTCATGTTGTCATTCTGTGGGGGCTTGCGTGTTGCTTGTGATGCTGAAAGCTATGCCACGGGTATCTCAGATGCCAGCAGGGTCACCCATGGTGGACAGGTTTCAGCTGAGCTTCCAGACTAAGACAGACTAGGAAGAAGGACCCAGCAGCCCACTCCTAAGACAATTAGGCATTGAAAACCCTATGGGTTGAAGAGAAGCACTGTCAAATATAGTGCCAGAAAATGAACCCCCAGGCTGCAAGGCATTCAAAAGACTGGAGAAGAGTTGCCTCCTCAAAGTAGAGTCAACATTAATGATGAGAATTGAGTAAAGCCCCTGGGACCTCCTTTTGCTGATGTGGCACAACTCAAAATGAAAAGAAGCATAGTGACTGCAACATTGGGCTAAAACATAAAAAGGTTATGTGCATGGCACAGTGTTGGGTGCTGTTTCTCTCTGTAGTACATAAGGTTGCTATGAGTCAGATCCAACTTGATGGCTGGCACCTAACAAAAACAGTATGATGATATCACAAGGGCACTTTTTATAAACCAAATTTTCCACTTTCATTTCTTAAAAAATATTAAATTTCTGACTTGAAAGAATTCCACTTCCACTTTTGCATTGCTATAAAGAATGTTAGCCTACAGCCGTAGCCCTGTGGCATCCAATCCCATCAGATCTCAGAAGCTAAGCAGGGTCAGGCCTGGTTAGTACTTGGATGGGAGACCACCTGGGAACACCAGGTGCTGTTGGCTTGGGAGACAGACCTGGCAACCCCCTCCCAAAAATCAATCTGCCATTGAAAACCCTATGAACAGCAGAGAAGCACTGACAATAGTGTTTCTCCTATTGTATGTAGGGTCGCTATGAGTCGGATACCGACTCGATGGCACCTAACAACAACAACAACATAAAGAATGTTGTTTTCCACAAGGCAAACTATTTTTTGGCTTCAATGTGAAAAATGCTTGGAGAAAAGCCGAGTAAATGGCATTTTCTTCCAGAGGGAAACCATTTTTTCTCACCTGCTGATAGGAATAAAGTGGTGACCTTTACAAGCGATGCTTTCTTGGGCACGGCACTGAGATGCAAACTCAAGCTCACACATGCTAGGTAAATGCTCTCCAACTGACCCACACCCCTTGCCTTTCAGCAATGCTTCAAAGTCAGTGTGATGCATTCCCACAGGAACCCTAGGAGGTAGATACTCTTTGTTAAGTTTGGATCTTCTAGGCCCCCAAAGGCCCATGTATTAAAGGCACAGTGACCAGCCATGGCACTTTGGGGGAATTTGGGGAAGTAGTACAGTCTTTGGGAGGTAGGGCTGGTGGGAGGAAGCTCGGTCACTGGTCCTCAAAGGGAATATTGGAGTGCAGCCCTGTGCTCGCTTGGGCGCGCCCTCTCTCTCTCTCTCTCTCTCTGCTTCTTGGCCACCATAAGGTGAGCATCCCTCTTCCACCAGGTGCTCCTGCCACAGGCCCAATGCAAGAGGGCTAAGTGACCATGGACTGAAACTTCAGAAACCAGGAGCCAAAATAAACCTTTCCTCCTGTAAAGTTGATTTACCTCAGGTAGTTGGAACAGCAACAGAAAGCGGACTAAAACACTGTTATCATCTCCATTTCAGAAATAAGGAGGCTGAAGGTCAAAGTCCATCCGTTACACTCAGAACTTCATGTGGAAGCCCTGAAACCCCAGCCAAGGCAGCCTGATGCCAGACGCCACACGCCTAAGAAGTGTGGCTCTCACTGGGACACTAGAAAGTGGAAAGCTGACCAGAATGCTTCCCTTTCACAAAATTGCTGGTGTCCACTCCCAACTAGGGGCTGGGATTTAGCTCAGTTGGTAGAGGGCTGTTCTGCAGGCTCTGAGGTCCCAGGTTTGATTCCCAGCACCCCAAAAATGGGAGAAGAACATGGCAACCACTCCTGAGGCAATCCCAAAACAACCAATCATTAAAAACCCTATGAGGGTCACTGTGAATTGGACACGACTTGACAGCACCTAACAACATCAACAACCTTGGGAAGCCGGCAGTCATAGCACGGTGGTGTCCAATCCTGTCAGATCTCAGGAGCTAAACAGGGTTGGGCCTGGTTAGTACTTGGAACACTAAGTGTTCCTGGGAACACTAGGTGCTATAGGCTTGGGAAAATCACCCAGCAACCCACTCCCAAAAATCAATCCACCATGAGAACCCTATGAATAGCAGAGAAACACTGACAATAGTGTTTTGCCTGTTGGATGTAAGGTCGTTATGAGTCGGACACTGACTCGACAGCACCTAACAAGCACCACCTTGATAAAGTTAAGTCATCCACAAGGTAGTCAATTTCTATGAGTGAGTGAGAAATAGCAACTGGGTTGTGGAATGCACTTTATAAAAAGGCAATTTTATATTCAGGGAAGAAATAATGTTTTACATTGTTGAGAAGAATGCAAATGATATAGCCCCTTAGGAGAATATTTGGGAGATTCTCATAAAACCTAAGCAAACTTTCGTCTATAGCCTTAGCTATGCCAGATAAGAAAAGAAAACAACAGAGAGAGAAAGCAGAGATGGATGGCTGCCAGGGATTGGGTCAGGGGATGTTTGAATGTGAAGGGACAGTACAAAGAGAGGTGTAGAGGCTGCACTGGGAGGCACTGTGGTGCTAGACACGGGAATCTGTACACTGGTCAAAACCCACAGAGCTGTAACTGAGAGTGAACTTTCTGGACAAATCATGTCATTTAACTGATGGTATAGACCAAGGATTAATGTTTAAACTACGACAATTGTTCTGTAGTTTTATAATATGTCCACATAGGATGAAGCTGGGCATAGGATCCGTGAGAATTCCCTGTCCAATTTTTAGAAGTCTTCTATAAATCTAAAGTTATCCCAAAACAAAATTAAAGGTAATTTTATGATAAATTGAGTATGGTTGTGCTAGCTAGGACTTTTCACAGAGTTACACTGTCTTTATTTTCTATTTATGTAGTAGAAGAGAAAAAAAATCTAACCTGGCCTTAGAAATTTTGTTGTGTTTTTGTTTGGTTGGTTGGTTCTGTTTTTGGGTTTTGCAGTACTGGGCTGAATCCAGGGCTTCGCACATGCTAGGAAAATGCTCCACCAGCAGATCTCCCTAGCCCTTTTTTACTTTTACTTTTTATTTTTTAAGATAGGGTCTCCCTAACTTGCACAGGCTGTCCCTGGCCTCAAACTTATGGTCCTCCTGTCTCAACCTCCCAAATCACTGGAATTGTAGGGATGCACCACGGTGCCCAGCTTGTTGTTGTTGTTAGGTGCCGTTGAGTCGGTATCTGACTCATAGAGACCCTCATGGAGTTTTCAATGGCTGACTGTTTTGGGATTGCCTTGGGAGTGGATTGCCAGGTCCTTCTCCCATTTCTGTGGTGCTGGGAATTGAACTCGGGACCTCAGAGACTGCAGCACAGTGCTTTACCAACTGAGCTAAATCCCAGCCCCGGTACCCAGCTAGAAACCTTATTTTAAAAATATACTACCAGCTATGTTTCAAAGTATTCTTTTAACCTAAAAATAGTCTGAAAGTAAACAATTCTCTATGTACTCTACCATTTCACTTTGCAGTTGAAGTGAAAACTTAGAAGGACTATTCTAGAGTATATTATTTCCCTAAAATTACACCTTGTATTTTCCTGATTTTAATCAAGAATTATAACTATTCTGTGTGCTTTATGCCCCCCAGTAATGTGCTAGATGCTCTCTCAATTGCATGGATAGTTGCATTATTAAATATTTTGACTTTACAACAGTATATCTTAAAGTAGACTTTTAAGAGCAAGCCCATCTTTATCTACCATTATACTTATCAAAACATCTGGGGGGTGGTTATTCTGAAAATGTTCCTTTGTGTCTCCTTTATTTTCTTGCAATTCCATTGGCAGACTTTTATTTAACCATGCTCAAGCCCTACTAAGAACAAAGATCCATAACTTGTCTTGTATGTTGATCAGGATAAATGCTGCAAAGTCAGAAATAGAAATGGAAAACATCTGACTGGGTATGAAATACATTTGATGGCTTAGCTGAAAGTCAGCCTGGATTCAGAAAAGGATTTGGAGGGTAATGTAGCAGATAAGAAGGCTTTTGAACTCTCTTAGGTAAAGTTGAAAGATAGAAGGTCATCAGGCATCTTCATTGTGAATAGGTAATTTTGACCAGTTGTGGGTATGTGTAAGTGCTACAGTTTGGAAGTGGTCTGTTCCCTAAATGTTCATGTGCTGGAAACTTGCTCCACAGGGTGGCAATGTTGAGAGAGGGTGGAACCATCAAGAGGCAGGGCTTGGTAGAAGGTGGTCAGACTATTGGGAGCACTGCCCCCAAAAGAGATTAATGCAATTATCAAGGGACGTTGGGTTAGTTCCTGCAAGAGTGAGTTGTTATAACAGAGTAAGCTTGGTCCCTGAATCCTCCCTGGATCCTTGTCTCCAGCTGATCTCTTCTACTATGTGCCCACTGTGGTGATGCTGTCTGCCTTGAGGCCCTCATGAGAGCTGAGCAGAAGCCAGTGTTTTGCTGTGAAACAGAAGTTTGAGACAAATAAACATCTTTTTTTACAGTATACCCAGCCTTAAGTATTTTGTTATAGAAACAGAATATAGACTATATTTATCTGTTGACTTAACTCATTTTTTTCATATCAGAACCACTACCTTGATTCACCTTCAACAGGTTGCCACTTTAGAACCATTTGAAGTTGATAGATTGTTTAAATCATAGCTGTTTTATTGTCTTGTCATTGTGTTCAATTATTTCTAATCTCCAAATTTACATGTGGATCATTTAAAAATTGAAACTAATAGTGATGTAGTGCTCAATATAAAATAAACATAAGTTTTCAAAAAATTAGTACTATAAGTGGGCACAATGATAGGTACCTATAGTTCTAGCTACTCTAGAGGCTAAGGCAAGAGAATTGTTTGAACCCAATGGTTAGAGGCCAGCCTGGGCAATATACCCAGACACCGTCTTAAAAAAAAAAAAAAAAAATTAAGTACTAACAGTAGGCATCAGAAAAATGAACTTTATCGCTATGATAACAAAGAATCCAAGAATGCACAATATTTTCTCTGGGCCAATGGTACTTTTCAGGGGTTGTCCAGGATAAGAGAGTTGAAGCAAAGGTAGGGGGTAGTTCTCTTAACTGCTGAAGCATGTCTGCCTCTTTGCTTTATTTCCTGTCTAATATCTTTACTCTTTCCAGCTTTATAACTGCTACTCCTTCTCATAGGAAGCCAAGTCTGGAAATCTGGGGCAATTGTGGGTTGATGGATGGCAAGAGGCACATTCTTGCATAATCCAAAAGCCTCATTTTCCCAGCCTCAAAACCCCATTGCCCTGAGGGATAAACTTACTTCTTTTCTTCCTCATCTACTTTGATCTAGGCTTTCTTCTGTCCTCTGACCCAAATCCCCTAGACACTACAGAAATAGCTATTTCCCTAAACCTTGCATCATGCCTCCTTAACTTTAACATTCAGCCTTAGGGAAGTGGAGTTCCTTGTCTTGTTCCACTCACCTCTCCCAAATTCCCCTAAGACCTTTCTTTTCTGTATTTCTATTCTGATATTCCTATTCATATCCAAGACTTGGACTTTAGGAACCCAGGATTTAGGCTCTCCAGCTACCAACAAATAAACTCTATTTTGGGTTTAATTAGCTTCCAAAACATCCTTTCTTCTTCCCCCTGCCTGTGTGCCATGGCCATGACAGGCAAGAGACTCTGACAAAAGTTTTTCTTCCTTAAGTATCTTCCCAGGGGGCCATTTCAGTACCATTTTGGCCTTTTGTTTTGTACTCTGTCTGCCAGACTTCAGACATAACTTCCACCCTGCTTTGGAGGGAGATAAGGTTTCTTATCTTCCTTTCCCTCATGATACCTTATCCAATGGCCATGAGGCCAGATGGAAATGGGAACCAACCGTTTAACTTCATCTCCCCTCTTCCCTTGCAGTATGGTCCAGTGTTAACTCAGGAATTTAGGCTCTCCTGCTGTGTGAACCAGTCCACATCTGTTTCCTTTCAGCTACTTCTACTAATAGGCAAATTAAGCCCTGCCTTTCCAATATTCTAGATCTCATCAGGCATTCTTTCTATTCTTTTTTGTTTTCCTTGTGGGGAGAGGCATGTCTTAGGCAGACTAGAGAAATTAGCTTCCAAATTCTGTTTGATGTAACATATATAAAACTCAGTGAACCCCCTAGCTTCTCTGCCCTGGCCATGTTCAGATTCTTACTTCCCCCATAGACAGAACCCCACATTTCTCAAGAAAGGAAGGACAACTAGCATAGACATGATGAGGACTTGGGCAAGCCAGCTGTACTAAGAACTTGGACTGATGGGGGACACTCCAGATGTCCATAAAAACTGAAGTCTCCAGGGAGGATACTCCAAAGGGGTACCTCTCTTAGATTATCTGGGTAAAGATAAGAACAGCTCTCTCCCAGGACATGTTGTCCTCTCTTTCACAAAAATTCAAATGTCAATGCCTAAGAATCCCCTTTGGGGATGCATCTTGATGAAAACTGGAATAAATTGAATCTTTTTCTGTAAACTTATCTTGATAGCAGTGTAAGCTATGTGGTGGAAAAATTGGCTTCTAAATGGCATTATTCATTATGCTATCCTACAATGAGATCTATTTTGTAAGGAAAATATTTGAAAATTAGAAAATAGAAAGAAATCAGCTTAAATTAAAATTGCAAAGAAAAACTTCCATTAGTATGAAAGCATCTTTCTTTCTGCTGATTAGCTTTTAAATTGTTGTTGTTGGGTGCTGTCAAGTCTTGTCTGACTCATAGAGACTCATAGGATTTACAATGGCTGATTACTACAGGATTATCTCAGGAGTGGATTGCCATGTCCTTCCATTTTTGTGGTGCTGGGAATCGAACTCCGGGCCACAGAGAGGGGTTCTACCAATTGAGCTAAATCCCAGACCAGCTTTTAAATTAGCTTTTTAATTCACTGGATGGATACTTAAGAAGCCTTTATCAGATTCAGGTTAAGCTTTGTCTTTGAAATGTAAATGACCTTTTGTTTTTACTGGATGGATACTTAGAAGTGCATCATGGAGTTTCAATTAAGTTCTTTTTCTTTGAATTATAAATCCAAAACAAGCTACACTTTTGAAATACTGACTTAAGATTTAAGATGGCTTAATACTACGGAGGAAATAATCGATAATACAAGATACCTGGTTTCCTTTTCTATTTTATATATGAATGTGCCTGCAGCCATACCACTCTGCCATCCGATCCTGTCAGATCTTGGAAGCTAAGCAGGGTTGAGCCTAGTTAGTACTTGAATGAGAGAACACCTGGGAACACCAAGTGCTGTAGGCTTGGGAGAAGGACTCGGCAACTCACTCCCCAAAAACAATCAACCATTGAAAACCCCATGAATGAGAAACACTGACTGGGCATGATACAGTATCAAACAGTATTTCTTCTGTTGTACAAAGGGTCACTATGAGTTGGACCTGACTCAATGGCACCTAGCAACAGATTATGAATGTATTGTCTACATATACTTATGTACATGTACATTGTTTGCATGATATCAGCTTGGCCTGAACATCTAAAAGCAAACTTTGATTTCATGTAAATATCATATGTTCATTTAGTTTCTTGGTAGTTTATGTTTTATTGGTTGTATGTTGTTTTGCCTATTAGTTTGGGTGTTAATCTACCTCAAGCTAGCCCTAACTAAAAGGTGCAGACACTGAAGAGTTAATTATCAAACTGACTTGGAACTAAAAAAAGTACAAGAGAGACATTTTGAAATTCAAACTGCAGTGAAATTTAAGATATAAATCACACAAAGTGTTTAAATTTGACCAATTAAAAAAGTGATCGTAATTTGCTTCATTTTGTCATCAGCACTCCTTTTAAACTGATAAATTTATTTTACTATATTAATTTGTTGCAATAACTATGATTTAATAGAATTTTACTCAGATTGGCTTATAAATAAGTAAGCTGTTGCATGAATTAACACTGCCAAATTAGTACAAGATTCCTCTCAATTCATAAGGCTTAAATTTCTGACAAATAAGTTAGTACTGTTAACATGTTTTATTTATGTTTTTATTTACAGTGTCCAGAAGCTTAAGACACAATATCTATGTTTTCTATGTTTTAAATAGGGCTTCCATGAAATTATTTTACTTTGTTAAGAGTGGAAAAGTTCTTTCTAAAATCAGAATTTCTGTAAGGAAATAAACAAGGCAAAAAGAACTATCAAGTAAGAGACAGGTATATAAAAGTCATAGGTATAGAGATTCTGGGAGAGAGGAGGACGGCTAAAGGGAAAGAGAAATGCTTGTAGGTGAATAAGAAGGTTAAAGCATATTACAGATAGTTAAGATTATATTGCAAGTCTTATGATGATGAAACTTGTTTTAAAGTGATATATAATAAGACGGGCATGGTGGCACACACCTGTAATCCCAGCGGCTCGGGAGGCAGGAGGACCGCAAGTTCTAGACCAGAGGCAGTCTGCATAACTTAGCAGGACTCTGTCTCAAAAAGTAAAAAAAATGGGCTGAGGGTGCAGCTCAGTGGTCCAGCACTTGCAGAACATGCAAGCATGAGGCCCTGGGTTCAACCCCCAGTACCACACACACACACAAAAGTGATATATAATTAATTTATAATATTATAATCTTTATATAATCTTAAATGTTATTTAAAAGGTTTTCTGGGCTGGGATTTAGCTCAGTTGGCAGAGCGCTGCGCTGCAGTCTCTGAGGTCTGAGTTCAATTCCCAGCACTGCAAAAATGGGAGAAGGGCCTGGCAATCCACTCCCAAGGCAATCCCGAAACAGTCAGCCATTGAAAACCCTATGAGGGTCACTGTGAGTCTGATACTGACTCGAAGGCACCTAACAACAACAACAACAAAAGGTTTTCTAAGATTCAAATTTTCAAATTTTATTTCAAGTATTGATGTAAAAGCAGACAATGAGCTTGTTTCTCATTCAGAAAAAAAAGAGAAAAAAAAAAAAAAACAGCTGCAAGAGCTATGGATTTAATCATTAAACTTCTTCCTTTTCTACTAGGGCCAGAACACTTATACTTTTCACTTTAGAGAAACTTGAATCTGCAGATTCTTGGGATTCTAAGATAAGCAACTTCCTTTACCTGCCTCAGGACAATCTCCCTTCCCTGGCAGTGGCTTCTAATCTACACCCCATAGACTCTTGGGATTAATAAACCTGAAATACCAGTAGCTTTTCAAGTTGCAGATAGGTCTTAGAGGAATTGCTCCATTTTAGGAAATAGATAATCCTGAGAAGATTGCTTTCCCCCTTCTAGGACATCATCTTTTTCCCCCCTTTATTAGTAAATGATGGTGGGTACAGAATAATACAGCAATGGCTTTTTCCATTATCCATCCTTTACATAGCTTCTGGCAACACTTTCATCAACCCACAAAGTTTATGGAGGCTTATGGCTAACATGTAGTAAAACTCAGATGCTTATTTTGGTTATATTCTATTTTTCCAATATACTCATGAAGTTGCACTGTTTACAGTGAGATCATACTCTCCCCTTTCATCCCTCCACATCGACCCTCCTCCCCATCCTGTTTCCCCAATCTTCTCTTCCCTCTGCTAGTTCCCTCCCTCCTTCTTTCTACTCTTTATGTTGTCCCTTCTTCACTAAGTTTAATTGTGCATTTTTATGTATCAACTTATGTATCAGATTTTTTCTTCCTTTAAATATGATTCATCTCCCACATATGAATGAGAACATGTGATATTTCTCTTTTTGAGCTTGTGTTTGCTTGTTTAAGATCATGTTCTCCAATTCCATCCATTTCACAGCAAATGATATTATTTTATTTTTTTTATTGCTGAGTAGTATATGTACCACAGTGGTTTTTTTTTTTTTTTTCATCCATTCTTCTGTTGATGGGCACCTTGGTTGGTTTCATGTCCTTGCTATTATGAAAAGTGTTGCATTGAATAGGGAGATGCAGGTGTCTCTGTGGTATAATGACTCATCTCCCTTTGGGTATATTCCCAGTAATGGTATAGCTGGGTCATCTGGGAGTTCTATTTTTAGTTTTCTGAAGGATCTCCATATTGATTTCCAAAGTGGTTGAACCAATTTACAGTCTCACCAACAGTGTAAGAGTGTTCCTTTTTCTCCACAACCTTGCCAGCATTTGTTATTATTTGTTTTGTTGATCTTGGCCATTCTTACTGGAATTAGGTAGAATCTCAGAGTTGTTTTGATATGCATTTCCCTAATGGCTAGGGAGATTGAGCATTTTTTCATGTGGCTTAATGGCCTTATAAACTTGTTCATTTGAGAACTGTCTGTTCAATTCCTTTGCCCACTTGTGTATTGGATTATTTGTTGTCTTGAGAGTTGCTTTCTTGAGTTCTTTATAAATTCTAGAAATTAGTCCTCTGTCAGATATGTAGGATGCAAATATTTTCTCACACTTAATAGGATCTTTAACTCTGTTGATTGGTTCTTTTGCTGTACAGAAGCTTTTTAATTTCACGTAATCCCACTTGTCTATTCTTGTTGCAATTTCCTGAGCAATTGGAGTCTTATTAAGGAAATGTTTTCCTACACCTATATGTTGGAGTGTGTTGCCTATCTTTTCATTTAGTAATTTTGAGGTTTCTTGTTTTATGTTGAGATCTTTTATCCATTTTGAATTAACTCCATGCAAATGAGTGGTGCGGGGTCTGTTTTCATTTTTCTGTAGATGGAAATCCAAGTTTTCCAGCACTATTTGTTGAAGAGGCTTCTTTGTTAAAGATCAGGTGGCTATAGATGCATTGGTGTATGTCTGGGTCCTTAATTCTGTTCCACTGGTCTTCAGGCCTATTTTTGTGTGGGTACCAAGCTGGTTTTGCTACTATATCCCTGTAGTATAGTTTAAAGTCAGGGATTATGATCCCACCTGCACAAGTTTTGCAGCTCAAAATTGTTTGGGCTATATGTGGTCTTCTGTGTTTCCATATGAATATTTGGATTACTTTTTCTATTTCTCTAAAGTCTGTCATTGGAATTTTAATGGAGATTTTATTAAATCTGTAGATTGCTTTTGGTAGTATAGCCATTTTTACAATATTGATTCTCCCGATCCATGAGCAGGGGAGATCTTTCCACCTTCTAGTATCCTCTGCGATTTCATTCTTCAATGTTTTGAAATTTTCCTTGTAGAGATCTCCAGAATCTTTGATTAGATTGATTCCTAACTATTTAAGTTTTTGGTGGGCTATCATGAAAGGGATTGTAGCCTTAATTTCCTTCTGTTCCTGCTCAAAGTTGGTGTAAAGAACGGCTACTGATTTTTGAGTGTTAATTTTGTATTCTGCACTTGGCTGAAGGAGTTAATTAGGTCTAAAAGTTTTCTAGAGGACTTTTTGATATCCTTTCAGTAAATGATAATGTCATCCATGAATAAGGATAATTTGACTTCTTCTTTGTCTATTTGTATCACTTTTATTTCTTTCTCCTGTTTGATTGCTCTGGCTAGTACTTCAATCACAATGTTAAATAAGGACATCCTTATCTTGTTCCAGATCTTAGAGGAAATGGTTTCAATTTTTCTCCATTTATGATGATATTGGCTGTAGGTCTGTCATAAATGGACTTTAAGATAATGATATATTTTCCTATTATGCCTATCTTATCCAGGGTTTTTATCATGACAAGGTATTGCACTTTTTTGAAGGCCTTATTAGCATCGATTTGAGACAATCATGTGGTTTTGGTTTCAAGTCTCTTGATATGTTGAATTACATTGATCAATTTTTGTATGTTGAGCCAGGCTTGCATCTGTGGGATAAATCCCACTTGGTCATGATGAATAATCCTTTTTACCTGTTACTGAATTTGGTTTGCCAGGATTTTGCTGAGAAGTTTTGCATCTCTGTTTTTTAGAGAAATGGTCTATACTTTTCTTTCTTAGATGTATCCTTGCCTGGTTTAGGTATTAGGGTAATGGTGGTTTCATAGTGAGTTTGGGAGTGCTCCCACCTTTCTTACTTTTTGAAATAATTTGAGGAGAACAAGTAAAAATTCTTCTTTGAAGCCTTGGTAGAATTCTACTGTGAACCCATCAGGTCCTGGGATCTTCTTTGTTTAGCTGTTTTTTATTACCTTTTCTATTTTATTGTATGTAATGGGTCTGTTTAGAATGCTTATGTCATCTGAGCTTAGTTTTGGTAAATGATATATGTTAATAACTTTATCCATTTCTTCTGTATTTTCATTTTTTAGGAACTACAATTTCTCAAAGTATTCCTTGATGATTTTCTGGATTTCATTGGTATCAGTGGTTATGATTCCTTTTTCATCTCTAATTTTTTCAATTTTGGCCTTTTCTTTTTTTCTTTTGGTGATTGGCTAGGGGGGCATTATTAATCTTTTCAAGCAACCAGCTCTTAGTCTCATTAATTCTTTGAATTACTTTTTAGATTATAATTGGGATAGCTCTGCCTTGATCTTCACAATTTCTGTCTGAGTGCTTCTTTTGGGATTGGCTTGTTGTTGGCTTTCTAATGCCTTGAGATGTGTCATTAAGTCATTTATTTGAGCCTTCTCTAACTTATTGATGAAAGTGCTCATTGCTATGAACTTCCCTCTTAGAACTGCCTTTGCTATATCCCATTAATTTTAGTAGAATGTTTTCATCCTCATTTGATTGCAGGAAGTGTTTAATCTCTACTTTAATTTCTTTGATAACCCATTGATCATTCAGCAGTATATTATTTAGCATCCATGAATTTATAAAATTTCTGAAGTTTTTCTTGTTTTTGAACTCTAATTTTATTCTGTTGTGATCTGTTAAGGTACAGGGGATGGTTTCTACTATTTTGTACTTGTTGAGGCTTTTTTTCCATAATAAAATGTGGTCTATCTTAGAAAAATTTCCATGTGGTGCTGAGAAGAATGTGTATTCCTCATCAAGTGGATGGAATATTCTGTAGACATCTGTAAGTTCCAGTTGGTATAAGGTGCAAATTAAGCTCATCATTTCTCTGTTGATTTTTTTGTTTTGATGACCTGTCTCTTGGTGAAAGTGGGATATTGAAGTCTCCCATAATTATTGTGTCTGGTCCAATATGTTCCTTTATTTCCAATAAAGGTTCTTTTATAAAGCTAGGTGCCCCTGCATTTGGAGATTATGTATTAAGTAACGTTATGGGTTCCTGGTTGATTGTTCTTTTAGTAATATAGTGTCCTTCTTTGTCTCTTCTAATTAGTTTTGGATTGAAATCTAATCTATCTGAAATTAGTATCACAACTCCTGCTTCTCTTTTGTTTTCCCACATGATTGGTATATTGTTTTCCAACCTTTAATTCTCAAACTTTTACAGTTGTTGTGGGTTAGGTGAGTCTCTTGAATGGCACATATCAAGGATTTATGTTATTTCATCCAATTGGTCAGTCTATGTCTCTTAATTGGTGAGTTAAAACTATCTACATTGAGAGTAATTATTGAGAGGTGTTTATTGTTATGCATCAAATCAATACTTGTTATGGTTTTTGATTCATACTTATTTCTTTCTTAATTTCCTCTCATGTTAATTGTGCATTTCTTTAATCCTCTATGTGGGGTTGTCTTACCTTCCCTGTAAGTGATAGTTGATTGAGGATCATCTGCAATGCTGGATTGGTGGCTGTGAACAGGACAATATTGTGGAATGTCTTGTACTCACCATCTATTTTGAAAGATAACTTCTCTGGATAATGTAGTATTTGTTGGGAGTTATTCTTTTTCAGAGCTTGTATGAAGTCTGTCCAAGCTTTCCTAAACTTTAAAGTGGTTATGGAGAAGTCCACTATTATTCTGATGGATTTGCCTTTGTGGATGAGTTGGCGCTTCTTCCTTGCTGCTTTCAGAATGGCTTCTTTTCACTCTAAGTTTAGCATTCCAATTATAATGTGTTGGGGGGGATTTGTTTTGGTCTACTCTGGGGTTCTGAATGATTCAGTTGTATAGGAATCCATCTTTTCCCTTAGATTTGGGAAGTTTTCATCTAATATTTCTTGGAAAAAATCCCCTAATCTTCTCATGTTGTTTTCTGTTCCTTCATGGACGCCCTGAACTTTCTCATTTTGTGAGAAACCTCTTGGAGATCTTGTTGACATGCTTTCATCATCCTCTCCATCTTGGCTTGTGAGTAACTAATATTTTGTACCTCTTCCTCTGTAATGACTATCCTCTGTTCAGCTTCATCTATTCTACAGACTGAATGTTCTATTAAAATACTTATTTCATTCAACTTTCCATGCATCTCAAGGATTACTGGTTGGTTGGTTTGTTTGCTTGCTTGTTTGCTTGTTTTTCTAGTTCTTTGGAGAATTTGTCCTCCAAATGAGATACCTTCTTATTCAGAGCTACAACAGAACTGGTGGTGGTGTGTTGGATGTCTCTTAGCATATTTATAAGTAAGGTTTTGAATTCTGATTCTTGCATCTCCAGAAGTCAGGATGGCCTGATATTATCTGTTGAGAACCTTTTGTCTATAGGATCTTCTCATCCAGTGTGTTTCATGTTTCATGTGTTTCATGTTTCATGTGTTTTTCTGCTGAGGCTTGCCCATTGTTTGGTCGGGGAGCTACGCTCCACCTCCTCTGCGTATAAAGAAATCCTTCCCCTGGTGTTCCTTTGAGTTTGGGTGATGATGAGTCACTGGCACTTCTCTCTTATTCCTCTGCCCCATAGTTTGCAGCTTTAGTGGCTAATGTCTACGTTCTGCTACAAACTCTGTATTCAGTACTGCCCCCCTCAGTTTCTTTCCATCCCCTGTGCTCCCAAATGATCCACAGCCTAAATTGTATGCCTTAGGTTGTAAAGTCTGTGGCACTATTTCTCCAAGTCACAAGCCCTACCTGACCTCAGATGGGTCTTCTTCTGGACCAGTTCTCCCAGGCTCAAGGAACCATCAACTTGAGTTGCTCTTGCCCATGACCTGGACTCTCCATCCCTCAGTTTCCTTCTTTCTATTTCACAGTTCCAATGGGACTGGTGGCCAGCTTGGAAACCATCTCTACTTCTCTACTAGGGGAGGAGGGGGGAGAGGAAATGGGGAAAAAAGAAAGAAAAAAATCAAAAAAAGAAAGAGGAAAGACAATGGGAAAGTGAAGTATACTGAAATTAAAAGTAAAGGAAGGATAAAGAAAAAAGAAAAGAAGAGAGAGATACAAAAAACCAAAAACAATTGAAAGAAAAGAAGAAAAAATGCCTCATGCACACACATACAATCCCACTTTTGATCTCTTCCTTGGAGAGTCTTAGAGACCTCTGATTTGACCACCTTCCCTCCTACCAGCAGCAACCAGCAATTGTCTGACAGGTCCCCACCACACTTTTCTCAGGTGAGCATCTTTACCTGGTGCCCCACAGTCTCTCCTTCTTGCCTGCTGCTGTCAGGGGAATCAATGCTGGGATTTTATTCAGGTACATCCCTACTGGTGCCTCTGCCTACAGTCCCATTTTCATTATTCTCTTCTGTAAAATTTCCTAAGCAGTTATACAGTTTTATTTTGAGATTTCTCAGTTCTCCTGCAAGGAAGGGGATTTCCCTACACACTCACTGAAAGTTGGCTGGGCTGGGCTGGGCTGGGGTTGCACAGCGTCCCTCTGGTGGGGGATGATGGCAGAAAGTCCACACCACTCTCAGGCTTGACTAGATTTCAGGGTGCTTTCAGTGACCTACCCTGTGGGGTGCACCATCAATGCTGCATTAGCAGGGAAGCAGCATGTCCCTTATAGTCCTTCCAAGACATCTGCTTCCCCTGCAGAGCTCACACACTGAGGTCTTGCCTCAGAGAGTACAGCCCAATGGTGGCAGCAAATGGCAGCAAGCCAGGGCCCAATGCTACCCTCTCACATGTGTCCTGAGCCCCCACTGAGCTCACTTGCTGATCCCATGCTGCTGTGGGTGGGATGATATTGTGTCACCACCAGTGGTTCTGAGGCCTGTGCTCCCATGTGGGATTCATGTGACACTGCTCTCCTATTGCAAACTGTGCAGCCAGGACCTCTGCGGCAGGGAAGATGATATACTGTGCTGCCAGCACTGACCACACTTTCTGTCCTGGACTCACTCACCAATTTCTCTCTGGGGGAAAAGCTGCCAGTTCTTGTGAGCAAGATGTTGGCAGGTTGCCAGGATTGTGCTCCACAGCAGATCTAAGCTCTAGGCACCCACATGGAGTTTTCCCTGGACTGTATATTCTCCATGCTCTGTGATCGGGATGATAAGGGGTTGCCCATGGCAGTTTTTCTAGTGCTTCTCCACCTTGGACTCCAATCTCATCATTCCCCAAACTGTCTCCACTATCTATGCAGTCCATGTCATGCTGGAGGAATTGCCGGTGGGTTTCCTGGAGGCTGAATGCTGTGAAAGTGATTTTTTTTTCTTCCTGTGGGAACAAAGCTCCATGTTTCTGATGGTGCCCTCTCTCTGACCTGCCATGCTGAGTCCTTCTCACTTTTTAAAATTTTTCAGCAGTTGGTGGTATTTACCTAAACCTTATTTTTTCTTCACCCCTCTCTTTTATCTAACTTTTTACTATAAATGACTATTCAGTATGAGTTCTAAGTCATTAGTTAAGCTCTCCTGTTTCTCTGAGTCTCAAGGCAGGTGTTATTTGACTGCTATCTTCTGAAACTCCACCCCAGGACATAATCTTAAAATATAAAATTAAAAACTAAAGCAAGTAACTTCGTACTCCATGAGTCCCTATCCCATAAAAAGGACCAAAGTTCAACTGCTTTGTATATCTAACTTTGCCTCTCCTCACTAGAATTCAGGGATTATTTAAGGGATGTCACAATGAAGTGTACACTCAGTTCTAGGGATGCCTCGAGAGGAGAAGTCAAACCAGGGTGATGACCATTTGCCTGGTTACTGGCTAGATTAGGAACTCAGTAATGAATATCCAGGTATTTCAGGAATTCAAGTATGAAACCCAGAGATTAAATCAGAAATTCAAATATGAGTATCCAGAGATTAAATCAGGACTCAACCATGAGTATCTGCAGACAAGTACCTACTTCCTTCCTTCCTTTAGATATACAAGTGGACAAAAGAACAATGTGTGTTTATGGGTGACCAACTCCTATTCCTAAAGATTCATCCTTAAGCTGTATTTTAAGTAACTGGGATCATTTTAAGAAATCTGGCCTTCATAAAGATTAGAAAAAGAAGAAAAATGGCCTTGAAATGGCACTCTAACACATGATAGTGCAATTAGATCGGTTCTGCAAGAAAGGAAGGTAAATGTTATGAGGTCCTTTATATTCAATTATTCCTGTTGTTGTATCAGAATCCAGAGTTGCAAGGAAACTATAAAATTTATTATATTCATGTCTCTCTGGGGTATGAGGATGATCCTTTGGAGGATATATTATCAAATACCCCTAGTGGTCCACCAAGGAATCCCATAGAGCAACCTGAATCTGAAGGCAATGCCTCTGGCCCAGAATACAGGACACCTTTAAAATCTCTTTCAGCACAACAGCTTAGCCCAACAGAAATAGCCAGGAGCAGGACTAGTTGCCCCAATGATACCAAACCAGCACATATGTTTACCCTTTGGGAAATAGCAAATGGGGAAGGAATTTTAAGAGCACGTGTCTTTTTTTTTTTTTTTTTTTTTTTGTCAGACTTAGCTCAATGCAAACAAAAATATGGGACCTTTTTCAGAGCATCCAGATATGAATTTCAATCCTTATACGTTGGGTAGATTTATGTGTAATCTTGTCCACCTGTTGGACTCCTAAAGAAAAAAGGAAGAATTTGAGCAGCTGCTCAGGCTAGTAGGGATAAAATTCATGCAAAAGACCAAAGATATCCCATTGGAATCACAGTTTTTCCAAATCAAAAGCCAAACTGACAACACCAGATAGGAAGTGATGGTCTCATAGTACATAATCTTATGATTACTTGTTTAATTGAGGGATTGCATTGGTTGATGAGCAAACCTCTAAACTATGAAAAGGTTGGAGAAATAATCCAAAGTGGAGATAAAATTCTAGCTCTATTTTTAGGTGGTTCACTGAGACCCTGAGAAAATATACTAATATTGACTTTACTGCTGTGAGGGTCAGATTTTGCTTGTTGTTAGGTGCTGTCGAGTTGTGTCCAACTCATAGCAACCCTCATAGGGTTTTCAATGGCTGTTTTGGATTGCCTAGAGAGTGGATTGCCACATCCTTTTCTCATTTTCCCAGTACTAGGAATCAAACCCAGGACCTCAGAGACTACAGAGTGGCACTCTACCAACTGAGCTAAATCCCAGCCCCAGATTTTGCTAGGTATCCATTTTATCAGTCAATCTGTTCCAGACATTAGAAGAAAACTGCAAAAGCTGGCAATAAGACCACATATACCCCTACACCAACTTTTGGCTTTTGAGGTTTTCAACAACCAATATACATATACACACACATATATATACGTGTGTGTGTGTGTGTGTGTGTGTGTGTGTGTGTATTTTAAGAGGCAGTTCAAAAGACTCTGGAAAAATGGTCACAGGCATAAGAACAAGCTCAACTGATAGCATTAGCTTTAGGAAATATCTCCCCAGTCGCACAAGAACCTTCCCCTCAGAGGGACCCCAGGAAAAGAACTACCCAAGAGCCTCAGGTACCTCTTGACATGGTAAGTAAAATATTACTTTCCTTTTAGATATTGGGGCTTCATTTTCTGCTTTGATTGATGACTCTGGGCCCCTTTCTAAACAAACTTGTAGAGTAACTTTTGTCAGTGAAAACCCAGAAAAGGATTCACCTTTAACACGTGGTTTTGGAAACTTAATTTCTCTCCCAGTCTTTCTTAATTCTTCTTAAATGCCCCATCCACTTGCTGGCAAGAGATTTCAACCTCAGTGGGTGCAACTCTCCAACTGATCACAGAATGAAGGCTTTCTTTTATAGAGGAATAAATTACAAAAGATGGTCAGAGATGCTCTATGTCTAGAGACTCTTCATGGTGTTAAAGGAAAGAAATCCCAAACTGTGTCAGAGTTATACAATTAAAAACATGCCTGACCTTACAGCCCACGCAGGCCAACATGTCCCCTACCAGAATCAATCAAGGGGACCCAACAGCAAAGGAAAAAGAGGGGACAAAGACCCAGTTCAGAGTCCCCCTCCTACAAATGTATTAGGTAAAAAGACAGAAATATAAAAGGTTAAAATGCATTACAAAAAGGTTTATAAATGACAGATATGTATGAAATTAAATCAGCAGCCAGTTGCAGTGGTGCATGCCTATAATCCTAGCAGCTTGGGAGGCACGGGCAGAATCCCGTTGCAATCCTCAACAAGGAAAAGAACCTGCTCTCCGTCTGATCACCGACGAAGCAACAGCTGTCTCCTTGTGACCACCGAGATGACCAACACAGGTGTTTGCCCCTGGAAGGCAAAAGCACTTGAGGCTTTTCCTTTCTCCCGTCTCCTCCGGGGTCCCAAGGGCTGCAGGAGTCTGCGCCTCTCACCTGAGAGTCCCGAGTGAATTGTGTTTAGTATCTGTGTGCACGGCGGCGCAGCCCGTCCAAACCTCCAGGCCGAACCAGGAGGCACGTGCCCCACATAGAGTTGCAATTTCCTAATTGCAAGTTCAAGGCCAGAGGCAGCCTGCGTAAACTTAGACCTTGTCTCAAAAATAAAAAGTAAAAATCAGGATGGGGTGTAGCTAAATGGTAGAATGCTTGTAAAAAGTATGTACGATGCCCTGGGATCACCCCCTAGTACCACAAAAAAGAAGAAAGAATGAAGGAAAAAGAAAGAAGGAAAGAAAGAAAAAGAAAGAGAGAGAGAGAGAGGAAGGAAGGAAAAGGAAGAGGAAAGAAAGAGAAAGAAAGAAAATAAGAAAGGAAGTAAGGAAGTGAGAGAGAGAAAGGAAGAAAGAAGAAACAAACAATGAAAAAAGGAAGAAAGGAAGGAAGGAAGGAAAAGAGAAAGAAATTAAATTAGCTATGGATAAAGAATCTATATCTAAAGCTATAAGTCTTCCTCAAAATATTTACCTGCTTTTCATTATACTTACAAAAACTTGGATTTAAGTGAAAAGAATTTTATGTATTGTCAAGATGATTGCACTTTCTAATAACTTTGTCAAGCTTCTAAGTTCTTAGGAAACTGAGTCCTAATGGAGTCAAGATTGATGTAAGCATCTATCTTAAAATCTTTAAAGATCATTTTATGACTCTAGATAAGTGATCAATTATTGTCTTACAAAATATTTGACTCCATATATGTATGACTAAGGCATACATCTAAGAGCTAAATGTGCTATATGTGTAAGCTGTTGCTAAATGTTATGCCAAAGTTAAACATTAAACTCTATTCTCCTTTAAGACTAGTAATGCTGGCCTTTTGAGTCTTCAACAACCAAAAGTTAGAGGCCAAAGCCAAGCAGTATAATAGGGCTAAAAGGAGAGTCCTTGCCCCAGGTCAGCCAGAATCCAGGAAACAACAGGACCCCTCAAAAAAGGCCCTGCAACTGTGGTAATTCACTTGTCCCTCTTGCTCAGAGAGGCCATGGAGACCCCAGA
This sequence comes from Pedetes capensis, assembly GCA_007922755.1. NCBI lineage: Eukaryota > Metazoa > Chordata > Mammalia > Rodentia > Pedetidae > Pedetes > Pedetes capensis. Next base: position 23,179 of record VMDO01005683.1, on the reverse strand, counting down.
GATCGATTCTGACCAGTGCACAGAGGGCAATGTTCCCCCAGTGCTTCCAAAAGAAACCACATAATCAGCAAGACCCTGACTCATCCCAGCAGATGGCACACCTGGTACAGGAAAGACTAAGGGGACCAGCTGGCTCCTGATAGGTCCTCAGAACAACTCTAAGGAAACTTGACTGACCTTAAAACCAAAAAAAAAAAAAAAAAAAAAAAAGAAGTCAATTCTTGGCATCCTTCATGGTCTTAAATACCCAACAGGAAAGTATAACCAAATATGGAGTCATTAGTAATATAAAACAGATGGAGTTGGACTAAGATCCAAAATAAGCTCTAAAAGCTATGTTAATTATTATAAAAATCTATTTTAAAAGTCACTGGTAAACACAGTGTTCAAAAAGCTAACAAGTTCCAATAATCTCCAGCCATACCTGTGGCAACTTAAAAGTCCAGATCCTGAGCCCTGTTAACTCTTTATCTTTTAGCACATTTAAAGGGGAATCCTACCAAATCTTAGGGGCTGGGATTTAGCTCAGTTGGTAGAGCACTGCTCTGCTGTCTCTGAGGTCCCAAGTTTGATTCCCAGCACCACAAAAATGGGAGAAAGATGTGGCAGTCCACTCCCCAGGCAATCTCGAAACAGCCATTGAAAACCCTATGAGGGTCACAATGAGTCGGACACTACTTGATGGCACCTAACAACAACAACAACCAAATTTTAAGTACCCCAACACTCATCAAACTCTAAGAAATTGCCCATAATAACCCAGAAAGTGGAATCAAGCCACTGCCTTTACTTAACTCTATACCAAAGAAGGGTATGTTATAGGGAGAAGATTGATAATTAAAATTTTACCCAGATGCCTCCCACCAAATATGTAAATATCTTCTAATATATGTTAACTCCTTCTGAGAGTAAATAGAGATCTACCCCATCCAAACTAAAAGAGCTAAACTTGTTTTTTCTGAGTTCCCACCACCGAGAACCCTGAGGATGAGATTGCTTATACCTGTGCCCTGTTAGGAGGCTTGAGTTCTCGTCAAACCAAAGAAGAGGACATTTGAACTTCTTATGCGCTGAGATTCCCAATCCTCCAACCTTCAAGCTGCAACACTCTTGTGTCCCTTCTTAGATCAGACAGATTGAGACTTTTGATCCTGGGGTAGGTAGGGTCTACACCTCCACTCAGACTTAAGAAACTTTAGAAACTAGATCTTTGACCTTCATCAACCCTTAAGATTAAGGGATCAAAATCTCAAAGGGGGGAAATCTAGGGGACCTGGAAAGAGAGCTTTCACTTCAGGATCTAGTTTGAATCCTGCCAGCAGAAAATCAGGGACTTTGGCACAACTACCAAGAAAACTGCCATGAGGACTGCCTGCAGAGAGATGTTATTTTGGGTGACATTTTAAATAATGAAAATGTTAAAACAGCAGTAAGCCATGCCTGGAGTCAAAATGTCTGTAAACTTTGAGTTTGACCGTGCATTCCCCTCTGTCATCCTGTGCATCTTTGAGACATGCCCAGGCTACTCCCTTGTTATTCTTTTTTTAAACCTATACAATGACCTAAAATCTCATTTTTACGAAAGGGAAGTTCCTCCAATAGAAAAATCTAAACAAAGGAACTTTTTCTATTGAACTTCTTGGCACCTCCCTAGTCCATGACAGGGACCCTCCTAGGTGGAGCTTGAGGTTCACGTCATACTAGGCACACAGACATGGACCTCCAGGACATCACAGATGGTGTGCCCTAGGTTAAATAAAACTGGAGGGAACCTGTGCTCATGCACTTCTTCTTTTCTGTCTTGGGGAACATTTGTAAGTATTTTGAACGTGTATATCTCTCTCTCTGAGCACCTGTACTTATTCTAAGACATATACTTGACAAAATATCCAATTTTGTTTTACTCCCTCTGACTTGTCCTGAAATTCTTTTGTGTGATGAAGCCAAGGACTTGGCTTAACCTCAGGTGAGGTGGCAATGCCAAGCTGCATTTCTCTGCTGCACTGCCACTGACAGTACAATGGTGTATGATTAAGGTAAAAGAAACTCACAGTAAATTAACAAAAATTGAAATAGATAATTCACAATGTCACGGGCAGCACAGCAGAGAGGCACAGTGCAGCATGGCCACCTAGCCTGAGGGGCTCCCCTATTTGGATCCTCCACTTGGGTTAAGCTGGGTCTTTGGCTTTGTCCACAGAAAAGAATTTCAAGATGAGTCAGAGAGAGTGCAATAAAGTTATGTTGTTGTTGTTGTTAGGTGCAATCGAGTCGGTATCCGACTTACAACAGGCAAAACACTATTGTCAGTGCTTCTCTGCTGTTCATAGGGTTTTCAATGGCTGATTGTTTTTTGGGAGTGGGTTGCCAGGTCCTTCCCCCAAGCCTATAGCACCTGGTGTTCCCAGGTAGTCTCCCATCCAAGTACTAACCAGGTCAACCCTGCTTAGCTTCTGAGATCTGACGGGGATGGGATGCCACAGGGCTACAGCTGCAGGTGAAATAAAGTTATAGATTTTATTAAATTTACATCTTAGAATCCATGTGGGCGCTCAGAGAGGGAAAGACAGGCAATAAGACACAGATGAGGACTCACACAGAGACCAAAGAGGAGGAAGTCCAGAAAGAGAGCAGTGAATGCGTTCCCTCCAGTTTTATCTACCTAGGGCGCACCCTGTGTGATGTCAGTCCTTGGGCCCAACTCTGGGTGTCTAGTGTGATGTGAGCCTAGAAGAGCCCCTGTCATAGGCTGGGATGTACCAATCAGATCAAAAAAAGAAGTTCCATTGTTTAGGTTTTTCTAATGGAGGAACTTCCTTTCAGTAAAATGAGATTATACATTGTACAGCTTTAAGAAAAGAGTCACAAGGGAGTTGCCCTGGGCATTTCTCAAAGCAGCACAGAATTACAGAGGGGAAAATAAAACTCAAAGGTTACATGCATTTTGGCCCCAAGCATGGCTTATTGCTATTTTAACTTTTTTTTTTTTCTTTTTCTTTTTCTTTCTTTTTTCTTTTGTCTTTCTTTCTTTCTTTTTTTTTTTTTTTTTTTTTTTTTTTTTTTTTTTTTTTTTTTTTTTTTTTTTTTTTTTTTTTTTTTTTTTTTTTTCTTTTCAGTACTGGGGGTTGAACCCAGAGCCTGGCACTTGCATGCTTTGCTAGTGCGGTACCATTGAGCTGCACCCACGGCCCACTTTTTTACTTTTTCAGACAGAGTCTCACTAAATCACACAGACTGCTTCCAGTCTCGAACTTGCAATCCTCCTGCTTCTGCCTCCTGAATCACTGGGATTATACGCATGTGCCACTGCACCTGGCTCATATTTTCATTTTTTAAAAATGTCTCCCAAAATAAGGTCTCTCTGCAGGCAGTCCTCACAGCAGTCTTCTTGGAAGTTGTGTCAAAGTCTTTGAATCTCAGCTGGTGATATTCAAACCAGATCCTGGGGTGAAAGCTCTTTCCCTTTTCATGTCCCTGTCTTTCTATCCTGCCTCAACAGTATTTAATCACAAATTTTTAATATAGAGTCAACATGAGTCTTGACTGCATGGGAAGGATGAAATCCTTTTTTGAACCACACATGGTTCAAAGAAAAAAATCAAAATGAAAAAAGCACTGAAAATCTAAATAATAATGATGATCATAAAATATTATGGAATTAGCCAGACGCGGTGGCACATGCCTGTAATCCCAATGGCTTGGGAGACAGAGGCAGGAGGATCGCAAGTTCGAGACCAGAGGCAGTCTGTGTAATTTAGCAAGACCCTGTCGCAAAAAGTAAAATAATGGGCTGGGGGTGCAGCTCAGTGGTCCAGCACCTGCAGAGCATGCAAGTGTGAGGCCCTGGGTTCAACCCCCAGTATTGTAGAAAAAGAAAAAAAAAAAAGAAAGAAAAAAAAATTATGGAATTCAAAGGGCTTCTGGTTTCAGCTCCTGTGTGCAAACACCTTGGAAGTCGTCATTCCCATCTTCACAACAACAACAACAAAAGCTGAACAACCTGAAAATCAATGAGTTTTCGAGTTCCATCAGAGCCAAGCTCACAGGGCAGATCACCTTCCCCAAATCTGGAAATAAGACAAATGCAGAGACCCACCACCGAGATCAGCTGACCTGAAACAAGTGCCATAGGAGCCAGTAAGTGTAAGGAACACTTAAGTGACAGTCTTTACGACTTACTGGGGGCAGAGTGTAGACCTCTTGGATTTTATCTCCAGAAACTCCACAATGTTTACACAGTGATGACTAGAGAAAAATCCTTTGTGTTTCGGACAAGAGAGGGGAAAATTAACTATATTTTAAATATGCACAGGACATTTTCCATAACAAAGCATGTCTTGTTGAGAAAACGGTATTGCCAGAGCTTTATTGTCCTGGAGGAAGAGCCACAGGTCAGCTCCAGCCTGGCTTCCCATCTCATAGAAAAGGTTTTCCTAAAGGTCAAGAGGGCTGGGATTTAGCTCAGTTGGTGGAGCACTGCGCTGCAGTCTCTGAGGTCCCGAGTTCAATTCCCAGCACCACAAAAATGGGAGAAGGGCCTGGCAATCCACTCCCAAGGCAATCCCGAAACAGTCAGCCATTGAAAACCCTATGAGGGTGGCTATGAGTCAGATACTGACTCCATGGCACAATAACAACAACAACAACAAAGGTCAAGAAATGCTTCTGAGGTTAGCCATCCACAGATTTGAGCCCACTGAAAAACTGAGCTGTAATCGTAAAAACATAGTAAACTTATCATCATATCCAAAGTGTGTCAATAAACAGTGGATTTCAGCAAGAAAGCATTAAGACAAACTGTACTTAAGGAGGAGTCATTAGGGAAACCTAAAAATAACAGGGAGAAAAACAAAACAAGAAAATAGAGGAAACTGAAATATGTAGGGATAGACCTAAAAAATATACTAGATATATATATGAAGAACTCTATAAAACCCAGATAAGAGAAATCAAAGAATATATAACTAAATGGAAACAGTTCATATTGATGGATAGGAAGACTCATTATTGCTAAGATGTCGATTTTTCACAGTGTGTTCCACAGATTTAATGCAATGTAATCAAAATCCCAGCAAGTAATTTTGTGGATATTAGCAAACTGTTTATAAATTTTATATGGAAAGGCAAAAGACCAATAAAACACTAAAGAACAACAAAAATGTTAGAAGACTAATATTTAATTTCAACACTTCTTATCAAGCTACAGTAATGAAAACAACATGATATTATCAAGAGATAGATAAATATATCAATGGAACAAAGTACAGAGCCCAGATATAGGCCCACAAAAATATAATCATCTGGCGGCCGGGTGTGGTGGCGCACGCTTGTAATCCCAGTGACTCAGGAGGCAGAGGCAGGAGGATCGCAAGTTCAAGTCCAGAGGCAGTCTGCAGAATTTAGCAAGACCCTGTCTCAAATGTAAAAAATTGGGCTAGGGGTGCATCTCAGTGGTACAGCACTTGCAAAGCATGCAAATGTGAAGCCCTAGGTTCAACCCCCAGTACCATAAAAAAAAAAAAAAGAATGTATATATATGTATATATAGATATCATCATCATTTGATCTTTGATACACATATGAAGTAAATTCAATGGATAAAGGACAGACTCCTCAATAATGGCATAACTGGATAACCTCATGGATATCTGGACAACCTCATGCAAAAAAAAATGAATCTAGGCATAGATTTCACACTTTTCTTAAAAATTACATTTAAATGCATCATAGATGTAAATATTAAATACAAACCATAAAACTTCCTGAAGATAGCATAGGAGGAAACCTAGATGACCTGGAGATTGATGACGACTTTTTATATAAAACACGAAATGTACAATAAATTTATAAATGGATAAGCAGATTTTGTTAAAAATTTAAAACTCCTCTGTGAAGACACTGGTAAGAGAATAAAAAGACAAGCCACTGATTGGGAGAAAATACATTAGTCCCTTCTTATCCACAAGAAACACATTCCAAAACTTCTTGTGGATGCCTGAAACTGTGGATAGTACCAAACTTTATATATACTATGGTTTTTCTATTCATACATACCTATGATAAAGTTTAATTTATAAATTAGGCAGTAAGAGATCAATAACAATACTAAAAATAAAATAGACAATTATAACAGTATACTATAATGAAAGTTATATGTTGTGTATGTCTTTTTGAAAAACATCTTTTTGTACTGTAGATCTTAGCAACCTCAGCATAAAATTTTTTTCTCTCCTTAAGAACCTTAACCTTTTCACTCCTGGGAAGCACTTGATGGCTTCTCTTTGTTATATTCCCATTGTTGGCACCCTGTCACTGTGGAGCCATTCAATAATGGTAACGGAAGGATTCCTTGAACATGAGCACTGTGATCCTGTGAGCTGATCTGGTAATGGAGACAGCCACTGCCGAATGGGCAGGCAGTATATACAGCACGAGTGTGCTGGACACAGGAACGACTCATGTCCCAGGCAGGAAGGAGCAGAATAGCTTGAGGTTTCAGTACGATTCCCAGAAGGGCATGCAATTTAAAACTTATGAATTATTTCTGGAAGTTTCCATTTAGTAGTTTTAGACTGAAGTTGACATGGACAGCTAAAACCATAAAAAGCAAAACTTCAGATGTGAGGGGAGACTACTATATTTATAAAACACATATCTGACAGAGAACTCAAATAAAGAACTCTTAAAAATTAACAGTAAGAAGATAATGCTACTCCATATAAAAACTGTGCAAAAGTCTGAACAGGCACTCCACCAAAGAAGATAAACAGATCGCAGACAAAACATATAAAAAGATGTTCAGTCAGTATTATGTATCATTTTTATTAGGTGCCATTGAGTCAGTGTCCAACTCATAGTGACCCTATGTACAAGTGAAACACTATTGTCAGTGCTTCTCTGCTATTCATAGGGTTTTCAATGGTGGATTGATTTTTGGGAGTTGGTTGCTGAGTCCTCCTCCCAAGTCTACAGCATCTGGTGTTCCCAGGTGGTCTCTTATCCAAGTACTAACCAGGGCTGACCCTGCTTAGCTTCCAAGATCTTTCAGGATGGGAAGCCACAGTGCTACAGCTGGAGGCTATGTATCATTAGGGCATTGCAAATTTAAACAAGGCGATACCATTGCACACCTGTTAAAGGGAGTAAAATCCAAAAAGACCTGACAACGCCAAATGCTGGCAGAGAAGCAGGGCAACAGGAGGTCTCACTCATTGCTGGTGTGGATGCAAAATGATGTAGGCATTTTGGAAGGTAGAACAGCAGCTTCCTAAAAGCCAACCATAACCTTGACATACGATGCTGTGTTTTAGTTGGCTTTTGCATCACTGTGACAAAATATGTAATAGAAATGATTTAAGGGAGGAAACATTTATTTTAGCTCATGGTTTCAGTAGATCTCACAATGTAGCAGTGGGGAGGACAAAGCACAGCAGGGCAGGAGTAGGTGATGGAGAGTAGGGTCTTCATGTCATGGTGGACAAGCATAGAGAGAGATCCCAGACCTGTTGTTGTTGTTAGGTGCCACTGAATCATAGTGGCCCTCATGGGGTTTTCAATGGCTAATTGTTTTGGGATTGCCTCAAGAGTGGATTGTCATGTCCTCCCATTTTTGCAGTGCTTGGAATCAACCCAGGACCTCAGAGACTGCAGAGTGGTGCTCTACCAACTGAGATAAATCCCAGCCCCATCCCAGGGCTAGGGGCCGGGTAACCCTCAAAGTCCCACCCCTAGTGATCTTCTGCCAGCTAGGTCCCAACTTCTAAAAGTTCCATAACCTCCCAAAATAGTGCCACCACCTAGGAACCCAACATCCCAACTTGAGCCTTCAGGAACATTTTCGATCCAAACCATAACATACAGTAATCAGATCCCCAGGTCTTTATTGCCATTGAGTTAAAAATGGATGTCTGCACAGAAACCTGCCCATGGAGGAAATTTAAATGCATATTGCTAAGCAAAAGAAGCCACATGAAACGGCTCCAGAGCATATATAGCCAAGTGTGAACATCTGGAGAAGGCAAAACTATAGCAATGGTAGAAAGATTAGTGGTTGCCTAGATTCTGAGGGAGGAATTTAGGGATGAGTAAGTGAGGCACAGGGGTATTTAGGACAATGAATTTATATGTGACTCTATAATGGAGAACATGTGGCATTACACACTCTTTTCAAAATCCATAGAACTGTACACCCACAGCATGAATTTTGGTGTAAACTATATTGTTGTTGTTGTTAGGTGTTGTGGACTCAGTGTCTAACTCATAGTGACCCTACATACAACAGGCAAAACACTACTGTTAGTGCTTCTCTGCTATTCATAGGGTTTTTAATGGGGGATTGTTTTTTGGGAGTGAGTTGCCGAGTCCTTCTCCCAAGCCTACAGCACCTGGTGTTCCCAGGTGGTCTCCCATCCAAGTAGTAACTAGGCCCAACCCTGCTTAGCTTCCAAGATCTGATGGGATTGACTGCCACAGTGCTATGCCTGCAGGCTGTGTAGACTATGGACTTTCATTAATAATGTATCAATATAAATCCATTAACTAATACAAATATACCATAATAACATAAGGTACTAATAGTAGGGGATACTGCATGCGGGGTACAGGCTGTATATAGGAAATCTCTGTCCTTACCCCTCAATTTTTCCATCAAACTAATACGCTTCTAAAAAATGAAGTGTGTGTGTGTGTGTGTGTGTGTGTGTGTGTGTATACACACATATATATATATATACACATATATATGTAACTGAGCCTAACTCTAACGCCTTCCAATGTATGGATTGAGGCAGCACTGTTATGCTATAATCCAAGATGTATCCTCTGAACAGATTTTTTTTTAGAAAATATGACATTAGAAGCATTTCAGATAACTCTCAGAAATTTGAAACTTAATAAAAGTTATGGATTACTCTAACCTGTATCTTATAATTGTAGGAACTTACTTGATCTCCCTGTTAAGGTAAAGAAACAAAGGAAGCATGCTCCAGATAATGGGGGAAATAATTGGACACAGTGGCAGTTAGGTGGTGACACCCCCTCCTTCTGAAATCAGGAATCTCAGGGTGCCCCCTCTATCCTCAGGGTGGATGTGAAGCTTCCCCAGTCACAGCATTGTTAAATGCAGCATGGAGCACCCCATGATGGATCTGGTGGTTGTCCCTCCCCTGTTGTTATAACCAGGTGGCCGGAATGCAAGCTGGCAAAGACAATACAATGCATTATTTATGCTGTGACATGCAACCAGGAGTCACTGATGAAATACCGTAACTCAACATTACTAAAACAGATAGTTACAGCCGTGTGCCACATAATGGCACTCTCCTCAACAGCATGTGTGAAGATGGTCCCATGAGATTGAGGACCTGAAACAGTTCCATCACCTGGTGATGGTGCAGCAACACATTACTTGTATATGTTGTGATGCTGCTTTGTGTTTACAGCACTGCCAGTCACATAAAATCATAACACATAGAATTAGGTATAGTCCATAGTACTTGATAATGATAATAAATGACTATGTTACTACTTTATGCATTTATTGTATTATACTTTATCATTGCATATATATTTATTTTTAATTACTAGGGAATTGAACTCAGGGCCTCAAGCATGCTAGGTAAGTGCTCTGCCACTGAACTCTACCTCCAGCCCCTTTTTTATTTTTTATTTTGAGATAGGATCTCTCTATGTTGTACAGGCTCTCTCTGGCCTTGAATTTCCAAACCTCCTGCCTCAGCCTCCTCAGCTGCTGGGATTATAGGCATGCACAACAATGCCTGGTTTATTATTACTTTAGAGCATATGCTTTCTACTTATAAAAATGTTTACTATTAAAAAAATATGCCATGTTACTTTGCGAGCAACCTCATACCTCACACATCTTCTGTTGACTTTCTCTTTCTCTTTCTCTCTTTTTTTTAGGTGCTGGGGATTGAACCCAGAGCCTCACACATGCTAGGTAAGTGCTCTATCACTAAACTGCCCCACCCACAACCCAAGACCTCATCTCTTGATTGCATAAATTTCCCTTGTCCTCAATCTAAGCTTGTGTTATTTTGTTCAGGAGCAATAAACTATCCTATCTGTGTGCACATGTACCTAGACAAACACATACAGGTAGCCTCAGTGTACCGTGGACTCTACCATCTAGGTGTGTGTAAGCGTGCTCCGTGATGTTTGCATGACACAATTCTCAGGACAGATCCCCCTTGTTCAATGGCACATGACTGTGTGTAGAGTGTGGTGACATATTTCTTATCACCAGAGCAACATTTTAAACCTCACTCATCTTTGCCCTTTGCAGGTGAAAGAAAAAAAGCCTCAAAGTAGCTCCCCTTCATGGAGCTGTTCAGAAACAATGGTCCAGGCCACATCTCACGATGAAAGTTTGATGAAAGTTTAGTTGGCTGAGTACAGGGCTAGGGAGACGCAGGTCAGGAATCACTCCTCACTGGAGACCAGCCTCTAACTACACTCTGCCTCTGGGGGAAGCTCAGGCCTAACCTCAGTCCCCTTTCATCTCACATGTAGGAGGTTTTGGCCACAAAAGGAACAATTCAAATAATTTTCAGTGACTTGGTGAGCAACCTTTTCCATTGGTGATAACATTACATCGCTAGACATACCTTGAACAATCCATCTTACTTGAGATTTGTGTAAACTGAAGCAAATCTGTAAATTGAAGCCAATTTGAGTCCTTGCTTACAGATGCCTCTTGGAAGCTTCCAGGAGAGCTATAAGCATCCTAACCCAGTCCCTCACCCATTATCATTGGTATTGAACTCTACGAAGACATGGGATACTCTTGTTCAGAGAGCCTCATGGAACATCTACTTGTTATCATTTGATGTATCAGCGGATTAGAAACTTTGTTCCTTCATTCAGGGTGGTGGAACATGGATTTCATGCTGGTCGGAAAGTCAGACTAGCCTGGAAAAGAAATTGGCATATGCCCTCCTCATCAATATTGTCTTTGTGTTCCTGAGTCCAAGTTGCTCAGAAAATGTTTGACGTCCAGGTGTCATAGGAAGCCAATAAAGCAGCACACCTGCTAGGTCACATACACCCTGAGCTCTGTGTCCAGAAATGGTGCCTCGGGTAGGAGGATTATGAAAGAAGCAGGCATGCTGGGGTACAGCTCAGCAGTAGAGGGCTGGCTCTGCCTGCACGAGGCCTTCGTTCCATCCCCAGGAAACACACCCTCAAAAAAGAAAAGGAAATCAAAAAGAAACATTGAAAAGGAAATGGGACTGTTTAAATGTTATACTGAGCTCATGTGCTGTACAAATATTTTGCTGTTAAGATTTAATCAAGATTCATAGAAGTCTGGAAACAAACACATCTTAAACTACATGTTCAAACACTGCATCAAGAAAAATTAGATTAAACCAATTAGTGAAAGTAGTTATAGAAAGAAAGATTAAATCCTATTCTCTAAGTTTTATAACAATATTTTTCACTGACCTAACTGTTGATAAGTTTTCATTATAAAACAGAAACTTTTCCTTCATTTCATGAAAGAACTGTCTGAAATTCAGAAATGTACCAAATTCTGGATTGCAGTAAAGATGAAATTTCTTATCTTTCATTTTATTGAAGACTGAAAGTAAAATAATTTTGCTGTACTGAACTCATTGTGAAGCAGAAATAGTAAGAAAATTATAAATAACGTGTTTAATTTTGAAATATGGACAATTAGACTAATGTGATGATTTTTTTAGTTCAGAGTCCAAACTGTGGGTTTGGAAAAGGCCTAAAACACAGGAGCCCAGCTTTGGAGTAACCACAAGGCAAGCACTTGTCTCTACGTAATTTTTCTCTTGTGAATTTTAGAATGCTCAAAAAGCATTCATGACTTATCCCTAAAAACTTGTTGCCCTAGAGGTGAGTCTGACTCATAGAGACCCTGTGTGCAACAAAACGAAACACTCCCTGACACTGTGCCACGCCCAGCAGTATGTCAGTGCTTCTTTGCTATTCATAAGGTTTTCCATGGCTGATTGTTTCAGGATTGTTTAGGGAGTGGGCTGCCAGGTCCTTCTCTCATTTTTGTGGTGCTCAGATCGAACCCAGGGCCTCAAGCATGCAAGGCCGTGCTCTACCAGTTGAGCTAAACTCCAGCCCTGCCCAAGAACTAGGCATCTTAAAATTGAGTTTTCAGAATCCGCCCCCCCCCCCCTTTTTTTCTTTCTTTCTATTTCTTTTTAGGTGGTGGTTCTGGGACTTGAACCCAGGGCTCACCCACATGCTAGGCATGCTCTGCCCCTCAGGTACATTCCTAGCCCAGAATCTCAATTTTTTGAGTAACACTAAGATTAAACTTCTGCCCAAGGTGCTAAGTGTACTGATGAATTGTTAGTTTTCTGTTCCTTAACCACGTTAATGAAAGCTACAATTTAATTGCCAAATTGTAATCATTTATCTTTCAAGGAAAAGACAATTTACTTAAAATCCTTAAGGACTTGTCATGTTGGGAAAAAGAAGTCAAAAATTTTAAATGTTATCTAGTGGATCTGTCAGTGTCCTGGAAGTTTGGAGGAATGGCCTAATAATTAAATACTGCTGTTGTTGCCCAGTCTTTGTGGGAAATTGTGATTTGTATCAACCACACGGCAATTAAATGCTGTCACTTGGAACGGCCATCCCTCAAGGATCTTATCACCCAATAAACGTCCACAGCAGTTGCTGTCCTTTCCAGCTGGGAGACAGATGGAAGAATTGTCCTGTATGAGGCACAATAGACTAATGTGATTAGAAATCAGGCAAACTGGCCTCTCTTGAGCTGAACTCCCCCGCAGGCTGAATTACAGCTCTCCTACCAGCCCCACGGCGCTGGATGATGTCATGGGATCTGCAGTTGAGGGAGATGAAAGGGATATAGCAGAGCCCGCTGGCACTAGGAAATGCTTCCAACACACAATCCGCCGCACAGCTAGGGAGCCAAGAGAGAACGCTACAGATCCGGCCACTCGACCTAAGCGGGCGGACCCCAGGCATCGCCTCTTTGCAAAAGAGAGGAAGAAAACAACGTGGTCCCTGTTTAACAAAAGAATGTGTGGACTGGGAGGCGGGAGGGGAGCTGACTACCTGCTGAAAGCGAACTTTCTTGATCTCTGTGCATATATATAAGCTCAGCCCTGCCTTTGATGTTCAGCAACTGATCAGTGATCAGATTACAGGCATTTCATCTCCCTGCTCGTCTGCCTTTGATCTGCATGGTTAATTTCATTTTCCTGGATTTGAAGTTTCATCCGGGCTTGTGCTGACACACATTTTTGGGAAGGTAGAAGCATTTGGCATAGTGGTGCTGCCAAGGAGAACCTAAACTGCAGACACGGTGAGTGCTGGAAAGATCTCTGCAGTTGCAGGTACTGCGCTTTATGTTTTCTTTTATCTTTTGCTGCACTTTCTGCGTGTGTTCTAAGAAAAAGATGGTTTTAATCAATTAAGAACAAACATTTCAGTAGCGGAACACTGCATCAGGCTGCATGTATGTGTCAGCATAAATCTGATATTTGATACAATTGTTTTTTAGTAATACCTACAAGAGTTTGCAATCTGTCATGCAAATTTTACTTGGAAATGAGTTGTTCAAACAGGACAAAACAGAACAGTACTAACTTTAGCAGGCAACCAGTGCTTCAGCCTCTGAAATCTGTACTCTATAATTGCTCTGAGTATTTACAGGTTACTTTATTTAGTAAACGGTGGAATTTTGCTTGCTCAAAATGCTTTCCTTGTTTTCTTATACAAAAAAGCAAAATGCATCTCTGGCAATACTACTTCTTTAGTTTATTTATTCTCTCACCTCCAAGATGTAAATCTGTCAAATACATTTCCTTATGAAGTTTGTATATTCAAGGGAAAGCTTGAAAAGGCATTTGAGTATGATTAAAGACTTTATGTGTAAAACTGAAGAATTTTAAAACTGTGAGGGTAAAGTTGCCCTAAGTTTGGCTAAAAATACTCTAGCCATTCTCTGTAACCTTTGGAAATAGCACAAGCCTTGTTTACAGAAACATCCACAAGGTTATTATTCCTAAATTAACATTTACTTTTAATTTATAATGACAGCTGTTGTAAGTTACAATTTGCCAACTGTTTATGAAAACTATCTGAGTAATCAACACTTATTATATTACATAAAGTATTTTAGGCACATTTTCACCTTAGTTAATGCCCTACAAAACCAAATTATATTGCTGCACAGAATTTGAAAGTAAACTGTTCCTTCTTTGTGAATTTAATGATACTGCCTGCCACACACACTCTCAGTAAAATCTTTACATTGAAATGCAAGAACTCAAAGCAGTGGAAAAATGTGAGCTCTCTGTTCACACTGGTTTGTTTTAATGTTCTACCCCTATTTGGGCAGAATATTTCATTATAATTACAATAGTCTATTTTATGCTAGGTGAATTACAAAGAAATTATAAAGTGATATGACCAGTTTTTCTTAACTCTGAAATTTTGATAAACAGGAAAAGTCTAATAAGTCTTATTTCAGGTGTATTTAATTTTTGTGAGCCTGTTAATTACTTTCTAAACTTTCCTCCTGATATTAGGAGGGTATTTAGCATCATTTGCTTAATTTGAAAACTTTAATAGCTGTTAAGTGGAGATTACTTAGAACCATGCTAAACTGACTATATTTTTCAAGTGTGTCAGCAAAACTTGAATCTAAAGTTTCACTGTTGTTTTTAGTCATGCCAGGAAAGCATTTAGTTTTTTTTCTAATAATGCAACAAATCATTCATAATGACCTGAATATTAAAAATTTGTCTAGAAGTCCTCTTTAAGTCAAAAAAGCAGTATTAACGTTCACATTCAGAGAAGAAAAATTAGCTTTTGAAATAAAGCCTAGAAATGATGCCTAAAGAAAATAGTGTTTTAGAACTTGTTCATTTACTTCAGATTTGGAGTTTTGGAATTTTTTTTATTGGCTTTATTCTGTTGCTACATTCATTTTAACAGATGCAGACTCTCCCTAGCACAAAACAAAGGAGGGAATTAGCAAGTATCTGATTAATTTAGGCTTTGTAGAAAACTAGCTTGGGCAAGTCAAGTCCTTGAAAATCCACTTCAGTATCTGAATTAATTCAGTTAATTGTTTACTTCTTGTGTCTTTGTTGAGAAATGAAACTGAGTGCATTTGATTTTAAAAGAAGCATGGCTATTGCTAAAGGAATAGGTACAGTCTGGGAAGGCTTAATTAAGTGCCACAGATGCCCCCGATTGTGATTTAGTAGATAAACTCCATAATAGTTCTGCAGAGTAAAGTGCTTACAGTATTACATTTTCCAAAGCACTTTTCTATCTCTTGCTTCAATGGCAGCTTTGTTACTCAGAAAGGTCAAGTCTTCAAAAGACTTTTATTTCTAGTCCTGATTCTGTCACTGATTAGCTATGTGACCTTAAGAGAGTCGCTTCACTACTCAGCTTTCTCATGTGTAAAGTGCAGGGGGTGGGGAGGGGTTCATCAGGTCATATTCAGGAAATAAGCACAACTGGAATTTTTATAGCCATTGCACAGATGAGGAAACTAAGACAAGGGAAGAGTAACTTGGGTGTCTTCACCAAGGTCACAGGGCTGATTTTCTCAGTGCCCCCCACAGTGTTCTTTCCAGTCTTCCATGCATGGTCTGTCTTCCAGCAACTGTGAAAACAAATGCACTGGGGAGCTGATCAGAGAAGTATGTTGGTTTGAAAGGTAAAAACAGCCACTTCCTGTCTCAGTCCTTTCTTTTGTTCCTGGCATAGACGTCAGTCAACTGGATTTGTGTGATTATTTCCCAACTGTTCCACTGCTGTATATTTCTAACCATGTAAATATAACTACTGCTACACAAAAGTTGGGCTGGGATTTAGCTCAGTTGGTAGAGTGCTGCTCCTCACTCTCGGAGGACCTGGGTTCAATCCCCAGCACTGCAAAAACAGAAGGGCGTGGCAATCCACTCCCGATGCAATCCTGAAACAATCAGCCATGGAAAACCCTGTGAGGGTGGCGATGAGTCGGACCTGACTCAACAGCACCTAACAACAACAACACAAAATTTACCATAACAGTTAAAATAGTTTTCATAAAAACTTGAATATATCAATGCCATATGAAATTATGTGTGTGGGTTTGTGTGTATGGATGTAGAGTTGGCATTATATGAGCACATCTTTGTGTGTTTTTGAAAAAACTGAAATTTTCTTAGGAGATGTTAGTGAGATCCATGAAAAGTGAATTAAAAGTTATTATTCTTCAAGGGATATTGCAGTGGAATTTTATGAAATTTCAGTTTCCAAATTCAATGTAGTTTCATACATGGTATGTAAATGGGTGATTTAAATATCAATTAGACTTTACACCTATATACTGCTTTCAAATAGCTCTCCCTTATATTATGTTATATCACCCTTATAAAGGATCATATAAATCTTCACAGGTTATTACTGATATTTGCTAATATTTATTAATTCACCAATTATTTAGTTCATTAATTATTAATAAATTTAATAACATATATTGAGTACCTGCTGCCACACTCACTAACTATATTATATGCATATAGAGAGGAGAAGGACCTGGCAAACCACTCCTGAAGCAATCCCAAAACAATCAGCATTGAAAACCCCATGAGGGTTGCTATGAGTCAGAGCAGACTTGACAGCACCTCTCAACAACAAATATATATGTATATGTATGTATGTGTATATATATAGTTTGTTTTCGTTTTTTTTCAAGGTACTAGGGGGGTTGAATGTAGGCCTCCAGTGATGATAGGCAAGTGCTCTGCCACTGAGCTGCACCCCTAGCCCCTTGTTTATTTTTTTATTTTGAGGTTGGGTCATGTTTAGTTTTGCAAGCTGACTCTGGCCTTGAACTCAAGATCCCACCTCAGCCTCCTGAGACTCTGGGATTACAGGTGTGCACCACCACAGCCCAGACAATATATTTTTAAAACACTATCTCATTTAAGCCTGCAGCCATAGCCCTGTGGCATCCCATCCTGTCAGATCTTTCAAGCTAAGCAGGGTCAGGCCTGGTTAGTACTTGGATGGGAGACCACCTGGAAACACCAGGTGCTGCAGGCTTGGGAGAAGGACCTGGCAACCTACTCCCAAAAATCAATCTGCCATTGAAAACCCTAAGAATAGCAGAGAAGCATTGACAAAGTGTTTCGCCTGTTATACATAGGGTTGCTATGAGTCGGACACCGACTCGATGGCACCCAACAACGACAACAACATCTCATTTCAATTCACAACCGGCTGGGCACAGTGGTAGAGCATTTGCAAAATATGTGCAAGGCGCTGAGTTCAGCCCTTCTTGTTGTTATTGTTAGGTGCCATCAAGTTGTGTCTGACTCATAAAGACCCTCATAGGGTTTTCAATGGCAGATTATTTCCGGATTGCCTGGGGAGTGGGTTGCCATGTCCTTCTCCCAGAGTTCAGCTGTTACGTACTGAAAAATAAATAAATTTGCAACTGATAAATTTGTCCATCATACAGAGGAGGAAAATGAGTCTTAGAGTAAGAGTTGAATAACATGTACAAGACCACAGGGCTTATTAGGTGGCAGCGTGACAATCTATCTGATTTCAAAAGGTTTTTTTTGTTTTTTCTTTCTTTTTTTATTTTTGTTCTAAGGCTAGACAGTTAATTCCTTTTATAGAAATTACATAGAGCAGAGCTGGACAGTCAGCAAACCATTGTAGCTAGAATTTTGGTGAAAGATGGGCTGTTTTTTCTTTTCTTTTTTTTTCCTTTGATATGTTTTGTAGGAACTATTGGACATTTTTGATAGAATTTTCTGTCACCGGTCTAGAATCCTAAGCCATAAATGACCTCAAGACGTAATCATTCTTTCTCTGCTTGAAGACTGGACTGAACTCAAGTGTTCCCCATCAGTGAGTGGGACGGAAGGGCCAGTCCATGGTTTGCTGCCCCTCTGAAGGTGATTCTTCAGCATTTTGCCAGCCTGGCTTTCAGGAAGGTGGGAGATTTTTGAAGGGAAGCAGAGGGAGAATCCCAGTGTCTCCTGTCACTTCCCTCAGTGGAGACTCAGCCCCAGGCTGAGGAGGTGGATTAACACCACCCATGTGACCTCAGCCTGCCCTTTGATGAGAAAGGGAAGGGGAGGGGAGCCCGGGAGGCCCAGTGACCCTGGGAATCCACTTCTTCCAGCATAGACACTGTCTTCCAGAGTCACACAGTCACTTGCAGAAGCAATTTTCTCCATCCTGTTAAAGGTTTCCAATTCTTTAGCAGCCCTGTGGCCTCATACTCTGGGCTGTGGCCCCCAGTCCACCACCGTGATGGGGAAGGAGAGGACAGTCGATGGTCACCTCACTCATTAAACCCCCACACACAGTCTGGCCAGCAGGGAGATCGAGACCAAGATGGGATGAACTCACAAAGGCGACAACTTTTAACTACTTTGGCCTATGAGTGTCATGAGTTTGACATTCTATAGACGGAACAGCTTCTTAGGCTTTTTTGCGTCCATTCGTTTATGTACTGATTGTATGGTCAAGACCACATTAGGATTCAGGGAAGCCAGATTTTGGCAGCACTGGGTCTTGGGGCCTTTTCTCTCCTATTTTCTTAATGATATTTGGCAAGCTTTATCATTCTTTGAAAGTCTTACTCCCAAATCAATTCATTCAACAAATTTTTAATGAGCACCCACTATGTCCCCAGCACTGTGAGCTAATTCAATAAAATTCTAAATTTTCATTTCACTTGCATTCTATTACATTCTCTCAAGGAATGCTGGCTTGTTTTAATGTCAGGTTAGAAACTACTAAAAGTCAGGTAGCTTGGCTTGGTGGCGCACCCTGTAATCCCAGCGACACAGGAGGCAGAGGCAGGAGGATCACAAGTTTGAAACCAGAGGCAATCTGCGAAATTTAGTGAGACCCTGTCTCAAAAAGTAAAAAAAATGGGCTGGGGGTGCAGCTCAGTGGTCCAGCACTTGCAAAGCATGCAAGTGCCAGGCCCTAGATTCAACCCCAGTACCACACACCAAAAAAAAAAAAAAAAAAAAAAAAAAAATCAGGCAAAATTCCATTAGCAATTCCAGTGAGCTAGTTTATTGCTAAAACTATCTTTTCAATAAATATGTTACTTCATTAGTTCAAATTTTGAGGGAAAATGTCCTAAACAAATATATTTTATATCAGCTCAAGTTTTGCTAAAAACAGCTTCAGATAACCAATCTTAAACATAATTTTTTGAGAGTTTTGTTTGTTTTTGTACTTTCCATTTGCTTTATTTTTGTTGTTTTTATTTTGTTTTAAGTCAGAGCCTCAAACTTGCAATCCTCCAGCCTCTGCCTCCCGAGTGCTGGGATTGCAGGGTTTATAGGCATGCAGCACTGCACCCAGCCTAAAATATAATCTTAAAGATAAAGACCTCTGTTAAGATCCTCAAAGCAATCTGGCTTTTCCACTTGAAATTTCAACCCAACAATGATATCTAGTGTTTTAAAGGGAGTGAAATGTTCCTAGCTCTAACTCTGAGGATCCATGTCATTCTGAGTGAGTTTAGGAACCACAACATTTTTTTGGACCAGCCACTGGTGCTCAATTGGGGACCCGAGCTTTTACTCAGATACAGTGGTCAGATCATATAAACAAAGTGACTTAGAGCCAGGCTTGGTGGAGCACACCTGTAATCCCAGCGACTCTGGAAGCAGAGGCAGGAGGATTGCAAGTTTGAGACCAGAGGTAGTGTGTATAATTTAGTGAGACCCTGTCTCAAAAAAGTAAAAAAAATGGGTTGGGCATACAGCTCAGTGGTCCAGCATTGGCAAAGCATGCAAGCGTGAGGCCCTGGGTTCAACCACCAGTACCGCAAGAAAAAAAAAGTGACGTGAAGTGGAAAGTATTTATTGAACTTAATGAGCCTCTTTTCTTTCTGTTTCTCTTATCAGATTCATTTTATTCACTTTTTTTATTAGTGTTTTAATTACACATGTTGATGAGATAGAGTGATAATTAAGTTGAAGTATCCATCATGCAAGTATCAAATCTGGCTGCTCACACTTCCATCTCTTTAAACATTTTACAGAACAAAATTTTTTAAAAAGGGAAAATTTTTAATTAACATGTAATGACAGCTGTATGCACCCATGGGTTATATCATGACTTTTTCTTTTTAATTTCAAAGAGATGTGTCCTGTATTTTGCATTTTTTCTCTCCCTCTTTACCCCTCTCCATTTCCTCTCCATTTCCCCCATCCCCATCATCCACTCCCTTCCACTAGGCCTCTCCCCTCTCATATTGGGTCCACTTGTATTTTCCAATCTTAAGTAAGTATGAGTATACATTTATATATGTGTATGATTTTTTTTTATTTAAGGTAGATCTAGTTCCCACATAAGGAGAACATGCAGTGTTTCTCTTCTTGAGTCTGAATTATTTCACTTAAACTGATGGTCTCTAGTTCCATCCATTTTGTTACAAATAACATAATTTCTTTCTTCATTACTGCTGAATAATATTCCATTTAGTATATATTCTACAATTTTTTTACTCCAATCCTCTGTTGAGGGACATCTAGATTGATTCCATATCCTTGCAGTTGTGAAGAGTGCTACATTAATTATGGAAATGCAGATGTCCTGTGGTATGACTTATCTTCCTCTGGGTATATTCTTAGAAATGGTATAGCTGGGTCATATGGTAGTTCTATTTTTAGTTTACTAAAGTACTTTCATGGGCTGAGGGTTAGCTCAGTTGGTAGAATGCCACTCTGTGCTCTCTGAGGCCCTCGGTTTGATCCCCAGCACCACAAAAATGGGAGAAGGATGTGGCAATCCACTTCAGAAGCAATCCTGAAATTAGCCATTGAAAACTCTATGAGGGTCACTATGAGTCAGACTTCACTCAATAGCATCTAACAACAACAAGAAGGTACCTTCATACTAATTTCCTTAGTGGCTGAAATAACTTATAGTCCCACCAACAGTGTAAAAGGGTTCATTTTTCTTCTCGTTCTTGCCAGCCAGCATTTGTGGTTGTTTGCTTTGTCAATCTTGGCCATTCGTACTGGTGTGAGGTGGAATCTCAGTGTAGTTTTGATTTGCATTTTCCTGATGGTTAGGGATATTGAAGATTTTTTCATGTGTTTACTCATCACTTGTATTTCTTCTTTGGAGATACATGGAACTGTTAGAGTGGGTTTAATGCCCTGCATTCTATACTGTACAACAGCAATATACTGCCACTGAGAATGATCCTATTTAGTAAGCACTTATTTTGTGCCAAGTATTAGCCTATGTGCTTTAAATAAATATCTGGTGTTATTTAATAAACACTAGTTAAGCAACTTGTTTTACAGACGAAGAACGGGAAATGTAGGGGAGTTAACTAACTTTTCCAAGGTCATACAACTAGTGAATGCCAAGTTGGCATCCAGACCAGACTGTCTGAAGCCAAAGCCCGCGTGTGTTCACAATAGGGTCACTCTCCACAGCGAGCCAACAAGCTAACTGGCAAGATCAGTCAAATGCACATGAAGTGATTCAAGAACTAATGAACTAAATAATGTGTTGCTGTCTGTAAGTACAAAAGGAGCTCAGAGAGGGTAGCAGCACTTGGCTGAAGTCAGAGAAGGTAGTTCCTGAGTAGACACATTAAATTCCACTCAGAAAACATTTATTGAACATTTGTTTGAAAGGTTGATACTGCTAGAGATACATACAAGTTCTCTGGAGGCATTTTAAGTCCTTGAGGAAGAAAGCTAAGCCCACTGGCACTCTTTTTTTTTTTTTTTGCGGTGCTGGGGTTTGAACCCAGGGCCTCACGCTTGCATGCTCCACAGGTGCTGGACCACTGAGCTGCACCCCCAGCCCATTATTTTACTTTTTGAAACAGGGTCTCGCTAAGTTACGCAGACTGCCTCTGGCCTTGAACTTGCAATCCTCGTGCCTCTGCCTCCCAAGCCACTGGGATTACAGGCATGCGCTACCATGCCCAGCTAGCCCACTGACACTCTTGACACCAGGCAGAACCGTGGCATGAACTAGATTATCACAAACTTGGAAGAGAGGAATTATAACTCAGAATTAGGGAAAACTCACGAGAGTCATGGCTTTTGAGCTCGTCCTGAAATAGGAGTAAGGAATCAGAAAGGGAAGGGGGAGGTATAGGAGCCTGAAAAGGAAGCTTCCAGAGCCAAGGAAGGGCAAATTCAGGGCACATTCAAGGCAAGGCAAGCAGACCAGTTTGGTCAGAATATAAAGCATGAGGTCTAGAGGAGAGAAAGATAAGACTGAAAGTGTGGGTGGAGCACAAAGGTAGGAATCTTTGAATGTTAATAATGCAGGGAGTGAAGAAGCCAGTCTTCAGGAGAGGCAGAGCCTCCTGGAAATCTCTTTATCAGACCCCGTGGGCACCAAGAGACAGGGAGGGAGAAGGGTGAAAGCCCTTGACTTTGCAGGGGAAGAACCAATAACTGAGTTTATGAAGGATGAACTGAATACCCAGTATGTGCTAGGCTCTGGGGTATCCAGATAGTAAGTTGTGTCCTCAGGAGATGGAGGAGTCCTTTCGGAAAGGACACAAAGAAACCACTTCAGCAAAATGTGGCAATGAGCATGGAGGGATGCTCCGAGGGTTACTCGGTAAAGAGCAGACAGGACCTCAAACCCACACTTGCCCTGAGGTTCAAATAAGATTTGTAAATCATCTATGACTAAGTCATTGAGATTGATATTCTGGATGTGCTAGAGTTGAAGTGTGCAACCTCGAAGTGGGACACTTAGGAACGATACTACTTTTTAAGGTATTCTTCACAGGTATGTAGTACAGCACTGCACTGTTTGCAATGTGGGATGGCAAGATGTGTTTTGGGGCAATTAATGATCACAGCTTATTCATTCATTCACTCAACAAGTATCTCTTGAGGGTCTACAATGGGCCTTGTTGTTGTTGTTGTTGTTAGGTGCCGTTGAGTCGGTATCCGACTCATAGCGACCCTTTCTTGTACAACAGGGGAAACACTATTGTCAGTGCTTCTCTGCTGTTCATAGGGTTTTCAATGGCAGATTGATTTTTGGGAGGGGGTTGCCAGGTCCTTCTCCCAAGCCTACAGCTTCTGGTGTTCCCAGGCGGTCTCCCATCCAGGTACTAACCAGGCCCGACCCTGCTTAGCTTCCGAGATCTGAGGGGATCGGATGCCAC